>GL380232.1:2054-28042 GCA_000143925.2 Caenorhabditis brenneri | reverse complement strand
CCACTACTTCCAATTAAAATTTCGAAGAAAATAAATTGGTCTAAAAAAATTTTTTTTAACCAATTTATTTCCTGGTAGAAAATATTTTTTTTCTGTCCGAAAAAAATTTTTTCAGATGATGCTAAGATTGAATTGTTGACAAAAAATGCATAGTAATTTACTGTAATTTTTTGAAATTTTTTCATCCGTTGGAACATACTCAGATTGCGTTGCCTCTCATTGTTTTTGTACTTTAGACCCCTAAGAAAGAACTGAATCAAGTCGAAAAAATTTTTTTCGAAAAGAGCACAAAAAATGCTTCAATTTCGTTTTTTTACTAAGTTAAAATGATAAAAATTGACCGAGTTACGAGCTGCTGAAGTTTAGACACTCAAAAACACAAAATAGCGATTTTCTCTGGAATCAGACCACCACACCAAAAAAGCATCAAGGACCTTTTGTGGCCATATTAGCTCGTATGAAAAATGATATTTCGGTTCAAAAACAGGTATAACACTTCGCTATACTTCCTTGTTAGAATAATCAGGCACACAGAAAGAATTGACCAGAACGTCTAGGATATATTCAAATGTGAGTATTACCACTTTTCCCAGCCGGCTCGCCCAATCCACCTAAATTGGTATTTATAGAGAGGAAATTGTAGAGGCTAAGACTACAAGCTACAAGTTTCTCCTCTACAAAATGCCGACCGACTTCTCCCGCATTGTAGAGGCTAAGAGCACAAACTACAATCCTTGCCTCTACAAAAAGGCCGACCACGGCGGATGATACGATTTGTAGAGGCAAGGCACAACTTGTATTCTTTGTAGTCTTAGCCTCTACAAACTAGTTCGGCGGCAAGATGCCTTCTTTGAGATTGTAGAGGCTAAAACTACAAACTACAAGTTTTGCCTCTACAAAGCTCGTCGCTTGTAGAGGCAGCCTCGTAGTTTTCGTGCTCTTATCCTCTACAAAGGCAACATTATTTCAATTTTTCTACCTACCTGAACCGAAAACACATCAACCGTCACATCTCCACCCATATACGCAGTCATCTCTTGTTTGAAAGTGTCCATCAACGATTGTCCATTCGAATCAGCTCGAATAAAGTCATCCGGCAACTGAAGCGGCGTCTCCTCGGCTATCAACAACTGTACACTTCCCTGATTGTCAAAGGCGATTTGTGGTACGGCATTGACGATAACAGTCACATAACCGACGGCATCCTCATCCCGAGCGTTATCATGAACATTGGCAGACATTGTGTATGTTCCAGCTGCCATTTCAGCCGCCATTGTGATATCTCCCTTGTCGGAGAGCTCGAATCCTGGGCGCGATTCTTTCCATGAGAACGTCTTGTCTCCAAGGTCCCAATCATCAGCGTCATCCACGTAGACACGTCCGATAACAGTTTGTTTCAGGCGGCCGAGGTAGGAGTTGACATGGATCGTCATACGTCCATCATGCATCGTGTTGTCATTCTGGAAACAAGTAAAGATTGGAATTATCTCTTGGAATGTGGTTTTTGTGTTATATTGTTCCTCTATATTCCGTCTAGATGGGTCCCTTTTTCTCCAATTTGACCCCAATCGGTGTATTTACAATGCCATATATTTTTTTCGCCCCTATTTGTTTTCCCGTCACCTTTCCTCTAGTGCGCGCGCGCATGCGCGTAGAGAGCGCATCCCCTTTGATCATTTGTAATGAAATGTGGGAGAGAGACATCAAAAGGTGTGGAGCCGACATAAATTCCTCCAGTCTCTCTCTATCTCTCCCCTCTTATTCAATAATTTAATGTGAAAATTCATTCGAAATCGCACGATGATGGAACGGAAGTTGGCACAAAGCCATTTTGCCTTTAATTGGCTAATAGGACGTTCCCCTTTCCCTCTTGAGAGCCATCAACAGGACACAGTCAGATAGAAGTACTACATTTGCATAAATCTCATCACATTTACATAAGGAAGAGAAGAAGACGTTCTTGACTTTTTGAACAGGAGAGAATTCCAAATTAGGAGGAACATCTGGTCTAAAAGGAATGGGCAGACGATAAGCTAGGCTTGGCGTACCCCAAATTCAAAAGTGCTGAAAGTGCGCTCTATTGAACGCTATTATAGTCCAGCGTGAGCTTGAAATGCAGTTTTTTTGCTTAGTCTGTGCTCCTGGCCTCTACAAAAAATCTGCAAGCCTGCCTCATCACTACTATCTACGAAAAATCCTTGTTTGCACACAATTGTTTGCCCTAATCCCAATTCTTCCGTATATAAAACTCTAGCGGCATCCATCAAAAAAAAGTCCCCACTTTTTCTAATGTGTCATCGGATTACGGTCTCTTCCTCTTTTTTAGACCGCCCGTTGACCCCCCATGAAAGGAGACAACGCGCAGAAATTATACGAGGAAAACGGCATCGTTAACCTAGAAAATGTATAGAGAACGAAAGAATTACCAAATCTCCAATAATAACATGAACCGACGCCTCGTTTCGTCTTCCAGCTCTATCCGCAAGAATCAGTGGGATTTCGAGAATCTTTCCTGGCACCGGAGCCTCTCGATCGAATTCCTGGAGTGGTGTGATTGTCATCGATCCGTTTCCGCCGTCGCCGTTCGCGTTGAACACCACATTTAGATATTGTCCGTATTTGAAGTTTGGCGAGAGTTCCATGGTGAACGGTGGTCCGAATTCACTGAAAATGCGTTGAATTAGGTTGGAAAACTGGCTGAATTCGCTGAAAAAATTCTCGAAAAAAACCTACACAGTATCCCTGTCGGTGGCGCGAATTTCGCACGTGCCCAACTGATTGACGGGAGTATTTTCGCGGAAAATACATGGTCTTGGCACTGTGTACGGTTCGGGTCCATTGTCATTCACGTCTTGCAGATAGACGGCAACCATTTGTCTCCCAATGTTGTTGGCTGGAAAAATGAGGGCATTTTTAAATGGAAATCTAATGAGAATTGGAGGTTTTTGATAGCGTAAACTTTAGAATTTCAAGTTTCGGAGCATAAAATGGGTCTCAGAACTGCTAAATTCTCTTGGATTCCTCAAATTTTCTCTGGAATTCGAAAACCTATTTCCTAGCCCAAAAACTATTGATTCTAGGTTAAAGGATTAGTTAAAGTAGAGAAAAATTGGTTTTCTAAACAAAAATCTAATGAAAATCAGTTTTTTTCGAACTAAAAGCACCGATTTTGCACGAAAAACGTGGAATTGGGTACAGAAAACTATAAAATTTTGGTTAATTTGTAACAGAATGCCACGTGGCATTTTGCATCCTTTTCCACTACTCACAATTATCATAGGCCTCTATAATCAGGTTGTAAACGGCGATATCCTCTCGATCCAGCGAGTGAGCCACCCGAAGTGTTCCATCCTGATCGATAGTGAACTGACGTTTCGGATCCGATTGTCGATTGATGCGGAATCTGCAAATTTGGGGTTTCATTTTTGGTGCTTTCGAACCCCTAATTATTAAATTATTCCTGCTTTTTGATCCCCTTTCCAACCAACGCCATCTGACCCCATCTCAAGTATCCTCTCCGGTCAAGCACATGCAAAAAGGTGCCAGGTAAAGAGGGGGGTGCTTCCATGATTGGATGTCCGTCACCCCAACACGATATCATTTTACACACACATGTACACTCAGGTTGTGTACACTTGCGTAATTACTTCGGAACCAACCACTCCGGGAAGGGAGGGGCCACCACCAAGCCTCATTAACCATGCAATAACTTCTTTCCATCCTAGTACAACTACTACTAAAACTTCTTCTTCTTTTAGGAAATGAGGAAGGAACAGAAACCAATTCGCAAAGAAGAAGAGGATTCACTCCATTACACACTTGTTTCCGTTATATAAGGATGTGTGTGCTTCTGGTGTTATTGGTGGGATGAGATGAGGAAGACATACTCTAGCCACCTAATTACCCCCCAACAACATGGCATCTGTTGTGTGGTCAGTATATCCAAAAGAAGACCCCCTCCTTTCTTATTTTGGATGAAATTGAATTGCATACAAGAGAAAAAAGTGAATATGATTCAAAATACAAACAACGCCGGAGACTCGGCTATTATTATAAACTCTAATCTATGGCTCACGTCGTTCAGCAAATAGAATTATCATGGTCGTGGAGTGTTGAATAGAGGAGTAAGCGGGTGATTGGAATGCATGTTCCGATTCAAAAAATATTACGAAAATCGTCGAGAAATCCCTTGAAGGTTTTTGTAGAGGCAAACTTGTAGTTTTTGTGCTCCTAGCCTCACCAACTGTTACAGATTCATTGGAATGCGTCATGTACTTTCAGCTGTTACCGCGTCTTCCACAGTAATCCCTCTCGTTGACTCATCATCAAAGTTCAAGTTCCGTCCCGCTCTTCTTTTCAAAATAAATTTCAAGTTCTCCTCTCCATTCCCACCCAATAAGAAACCAAAGAAGTCGATTGCGACACAAGAAACAATAAGAAGTCTTCTATATATAAATGCTCGCACACACCCTTCATGTAAACAATTGAGTGTGGTTGGTGGACCCGAACCCCGTACACAGATTCGAACACACACACACAAGCCAAAGAAACAGAAACATTTCCGCCGGGGGTGGTGTCCTTCCATCCAACTTTACACTGTTGGATGGAAGAGAAAACATACTAGATAATCCACTTGTCGGATGGAGGGGACTTTCGGCACCTCGGCGTCAAGTACTTCCTGACTTTTTGGCAGTAGAAGACAAGGTGTTGAAGGTGTATATAGTAATGTTATGCCTGTGAAGTCAGCCAGTCATACAACTGTCATCAAAGCCTAACAATTATCATGTCTTCTAGAGGAACCTTTCAAAATGTGGCATATGTCTCCAGAAACCCGCTAATTATCTTTATCCTGTGAGAACTCAGTCTCTTTGAGCCTGAGAATATTATGTTGTTGTCAAGAAGTGAATAGACCACTAATCAACTTTCCGTCATCTTCAAAATTCGGAGGAATGTTGTTCCCTTTTTCGAGGTCACTCCCTTCACAGAAAGGATTCCAAGGGCATAGACCCCTGCTGTGAGAGCTAAGGGAGATGATGAAGATTAGTAAGGGGGTGGAAGTAGGAAATTGAGAGCCCTCTCTAGTAGTTGGGGTCACTCAAATGTGACAAAAACTGTGCAAATACACACACAGAGATTGTTTCTCGTGATGATAATCGTGTCTAGGTTCTCTTCTGACTGTGGAGCTAGGGCAGCTGGGTGAGAAAGTTCAACTTTTTGAGAAGATCCCCAAATTTCTGCACCTGTTCATTGAAGGAGAACGAAATGGATTCCGTTGGGAAAGAGGCGAAAAGCCTTTATTCCAAGGCCATCATCTCACCAAAACCACTCTCTGAACAACTACAAATACCTTCCCCCAGCGGAAGGCCAAACAAACCACCCTCTCTACCACCCAAAATGTAGGTAAAAGGTAGGGCTGGCAAAAGAAGACGAAGAGGAAGAAACCGAACGAGGTCACACCACCATTACCCCCCAACAGACACTATATATGCATTTCGTTCCTTTTTCCTTCTTCTTCTCCTGTCAGGGAAGGGAAGAGTGCGCGAAAATGGTGGTTCCCATGATGCCGGAGAGAGTAAAGTTTTTGACAAAAATTCAAAATGACAGCATCATCATCATCATGGTCGTCAACTGTCATCCCTACTTGATCGTATTCATAATTTTCGAAAGTGTTGAGTGGAAGGAGAATTCCGATGATGTCTGCGTGGATCACTATCTTTCCGCTGATGAATCATTGGAAGAGAGGAATGGAGGAAAAGCGAAATCGGAAGGAGGAGAAGGAGAAAGTTTCACGCGGAGAGAATGAAACGTGGATTTCTAATTGCAAAAACAATTCAAAACAAAAAAAACTTACGAGAAATTGTACATTGGATTACTTGGATCATGAGCCTTGAAAGTCTCAAGAACAGTTCCAACCGGCGTATCCTCACTGATATTCTTCATAACGAAAACGTGTATATCGCGTGCGCGAACCCCACCGACTAGCGATGAGAATCGAGACTTTGCCACACTTGGCTCAAGTCCGAATGGGAGCGACAGATCCGTAAACGCTTCGGCTCTTCCGAACGAACCCATCACAAAAACCATGCCTAACAGTGTCACCCAGAGCCCCGGAATATTCAAGTGACCCCTCCTACCTGGCCGTGTCGCCGGCATCCTTGTCACTTGTTGTGTATCTTCCAATGATGGTTCCTCGTGGCACGTCCTCTCGGATTCGGTGCTCGGTGGCTCCGTGAATGTGTGGCGCGTGGTCGTTGCGATCGACGAGTGCCACGTGCACCGCCGCTTCTGCATCGTGTCGTCCGTCGGAGACGCGAATTCGGAGTGGGAATCCGTCACGTTGTGACGGGTCTTCGTAGTCCAGTGGCTAGAAATGTTTGAGTTGGTTCCCTTTTCTGGAGGGGTACTTTTCTTGGTTAATTTTAATTCTAAGGTTGGGTGACACTAAGGTTTTTTGCGATTTTCGGGTTTTATAAGGCACTTTTTCGATATTTTTTTGGGGCGATGTTGTTGCTGTTGAGTGCGGCTAGGCCGACTTTTGCGTTAGACGCACTTTCTACTGAAAAAATTGGAATTTTTGGGTGAAGAAAAAAGAGAAATTTGAATAGAAAGTGAAAAAAGAGGGCAAGCGGATTACAAAAAAAAAACATAGAGTAGCAGTAGTAGCAAAAAAGGATTTTGACGCAAAAATAGAGAGAAGAGGGTGGAAAGAAATAGAGAAATTTTCGTAGAGTTTAGCTGAAACTGTAGAGGCTAAGGCCACAAAAATTACAACTGGAGCTTAGCCTCACCAAAATGAGTGAAGCTAGCGGATGAGTTCGCTGGAAACCAAAACAAAGAAAACGCAGGCGAAAAATTCGGAAAATGGAGAATTGGTAGAGGTGAAGAGCAAAAAAAGAAGCGGCAGGGAGTAAAAATCGCTGAGAAATCATTAAAAAAATGTTCTCAATTTTTAAAAATCAAGAGGAAAAGGACAGTTTTTGAGCGTTTTTGAGCTGATTTTTTGAAATCAAAAGCTGGAATTTTCAGAAATTTTGCTATTCGGCGAAGCAGAGTTTTTAGCAAGAAGAAGAAGTGTTCGAACGAAAGAGAGGCTGAAAATCAAAAATCCTCAAAAATCGAGAGAAAAACTAGAGTTTTTTTTAGCTTGCATTCGAAATTTTATCGCTGAAAAGCTGTGGATTTGTCGAAAAAAAACTTCAGCGAATCGGAAGAAGGAAACTTTGAGGAAAACAATGAAACAACGTAAACAACAACACTTTTTTTCAACGAGAAGGCAATGAATTTTGAAGCAGGTGTGAGTGAAAAAAATTAGGTCACCTGGAAAATTTTGGGCGGCAACTTTTGGAATTCAAATTTTTTAAAAAGAAAAAAAAGCCTAGGTGACAATAATTTCGGTATCAAAAGTGATGGATTTTCTCGGGATATAAAATGGATAAAATGAAGAAGTTTAGTGAGAAAAAAAAGGGGGGACACACAGAGTATAAACGTGAAAGCAATGTCTTCTTCTTCTCCTCCGAAAACGAAGACATAGAGAGAGAACTAGTGTGCAAAGAGATACAAACACACAGAGAGCGATGGGGGATGCGCGCAAGCCCCTCATACCTAGAGAAAGGTCGAATCAAGAGAGACACTGGACGCCGACAACCGGCGAGAGTGTGTCCGAATGTGAAGAGACGCGAGACAAGCCACGCCCCTCCACCCCCCGTTCTAAACACAGTCAAGGTAAGAAATAGGAGAGGGGAGTGCGCGCGGACCTTGCGAGAGGTGAGCGCGGATGGATGACCGATAGTATTGGACTGTATTGGCGAGTAGAGGGAGACACGCGAGAGAAATGCACAGGTAGGGGGCAAGGAGAGAGCCGACAGACGTAGAATGAGAATGAATGAGAAGGAAGAGGGGGGTAACGACACCGCTAATCGGTTTGGAGGCCGTCGTTTTTTGTCCTGGTGTGACGCGCGCGCGCTTAGCGCAAGGGGGGACATTATTGAGATGGATTGGCTCGGAATCGGGGAAGGCTGTCACTAACCAGTTGGGTGTGGTTTGGAGATCAGATGAGAAGAAGTGAAAAATGAAGAGAAACGGTTTCTTTTTTTAGAGTTCAAGGAGGAGCGAAGAAAAAAGAAAAGCCATACAAGGACTGAGAATAAGCCACGCCCGTCAGGCCCTGGTAATCTCTGAGCCTGCGCTCTTCGTCAGTAGTTTTGGAAAAGTACTGTCAGATATGCGATCAGCCAAGCCGTGGAAGCCAATGGGCTGCTAGGCCACCGATCCAAACGGATGTGGCCTCCGAAACTGGGAAATTTCCAAGATTACTTTTCAGGAATTTCCGGGATTTAGTAAAACTGCCAAAGTGGGTCAAAAGTTGTCCGAGTTTCGTAAAGTTTCGAGCGTGAGAAAATTAGGGCGACGGAAACTTCCCTCGGACCACCCATTTACTTTTCTCTCCTTCAATTTTCTCACTTCTCCTCCTCTTCCTTCTACGTTTTTCTCCGTGCATGCCTAAACGTCTTCGGAATCTTAAACGTCTTCTTCTTCTGCTTTCCATGATCATCATCATCATCATAGGAAGCGAAGGAGGAGGAGGAGGGAAGAAGAAGAACAACCCGATGACAACTACAAAAAAGAAAAGACAGCTGTAATGCTGCTTCTGCTTCTGATGCGGGTAAAAGTAGTAGAGGGGAGGGAGATGCGGAAAACGACGACGACAAGAAAGAGCGAATCTTGTTAGGAGACGTCGTCATTGTCGGAAGAGAAGGGACCAACAAGAAGACAAAGACGGATAAAAACTAGCTGAGTGCAAAAAAACTCAAATTTCCCAGATGGTTCGATCTCAATTTACAGGAGAAAATGTAAAGTTCCGCTTGAGCTTCCGAAATGACCAACACAAAAAATGTCTATCTTCTTTAGAGCCGCGCGCGCGCGGGCTCTTTGGTGCTCATCCACTCGAGGATATGTCCACTTGATATAATAGTAACCAGCTTCTCTATCTATTTATCGGTATATGTCCTTTAACTATGCGCGCGGCGTTTCTTTGCTAGTCTAACAGGAGGCGGCACCTTTCAAAATTCTCGGACATAATAAAGGTGAGAAAAATGGGCGATAGAGTCGTAAAAGAAAAAAAAAGAAAATTGAAAGGGTCTAGAGTCCCTTCTCTACCCCTCTATCTTTTTCTCTACGGGACCCAATAAAATGAAGAGCATGCCTCAACTCGGGCACACACACACATACTTTTAGAGGCTGTGCCCCCTCTTTTCTACTTTGTATGCTCTCAAAATAGGCGTAAAATTCATTCTTTTTTTTCTGTTGTGTGCTGTTACTCATGATGAAAAATACTACTAAAATGGTGTCGTCTTTTGGGGTTATGGGCGGATACTCACGTACTATAGGACTCGATCGAAATTATAAAGGCGTAACGAGTTGGGGAAATTGGGTGCGAAATGAGATTTTTTGAATCGGAAATAGGGGGAATGAAATACCAAAGTTTTTTAATGGCCTTGGGAAACTCGGGTAAATTTGGGTGGATAATGGACAGGAAAGGGCAGAGCTAATGGGCATTTGATGAGGCTCAGCACACAAAAACTACAAATCAGCCTCTACAAAACAGCTGTTGGATTCAAAAAGCCTGCCCATCTACGGGCGCCATAAAGATTTGTAGAGGCTAAGAGCACAGAGACTACAAGTCAGCCTCTACAAAACAGCTGGTGGTTTCAAAGCTAGCTTCAAAACAAGAAAATTCTACCGAGTTCCGAATAAAAACTATAAAAGGCGCTTAGCCTCTGCATTTATAAAATGTCATTCTGAGTCATCACTACAGACGGTATTCCTATTCTTATATAGCAAAACAGGACAGTCCAAGGAGGCAAAGATGAGTCAGAGAGAACCGAATGGAAGTGAGTGCAAAAAAGGAAATATGTACATTTGTATGTGTGCATGACAACTGACAAACAAGGACACCTGGTGTACAGGTAGAGATTTGAAAAATCGATATGTAGGATTTAATAAAACTGAACGAAGAACACCTGGCAGACCTATGTTTAATGCATTCTATATAGCATCGGAAGAAGAAGGGGATTTCAAATGAAATGCAAGCAAAACGGACAGATGATGAGCGATTTGTGTGTTGTTCTTCAAAGAAATTGTCGTATATACGGAAAAAAAACGAAAGGAAGAGGAGGAAGGTTTCATTTCGATCCTTCTCAAAAAGTATCTTTCGAAATGAATCGGTGAGCGCGTCGATGCATGAAACCGAACGCAAAGAAGACGACGAGTGAGGGGCACTTGAACAAACATACAGTCATATCACATAGTGATACCTGGCCGGAAAGAGAGAGGGTGGAGAGGTAAAAAGAGAGCACTGGTGAGTCACACACAAAAAGTGATGGCTCTCTTATCGATTATGCGTCGTTTTTGTCGGCGTATTTTTATGTGTGGGAGTGTGACTCTTATTGTGTTGGTTACTAATGTTGTTAGATAAGATAAGGCTAGAATATTTAAAAACAAGAGAACGATGTCAAAGAGCTAGTTGAGAGAATTCGTAGAGGCTAACACTACAAACTACAAGTCTTGCCTCTACAAAATGCCGATCGCGGCGGTAGAAGAGGCAACTCGCAGTTTTTGTGCTCTTAACCTCTTCAAAACGGTTAAAAGCATTGTATCGAAGAAGTGACGTGTCACATAAAACCGTTCCTCACTCTCTCCAAAACCGAACACAAAAGGGGCGATAGGAGGGAGGGGGTACTAGAGATTGGGAATGAAGGAAATCTGGTCCTTGAACAAGGCTCCTTCTCAAGTCCTTCTTGTCCCCTTCCTATACTTCAATAGGTTCAAAAAGAGGGGGAGAGACTGTGCTCCTGGTGCTCTTCATTCGAAAATACAACAAAAAAACGAAACCATCGAGCGCGGGGCGAGAGCGCGAATTGAAAACACACAAAAAAGACCTCGAGCAGCAGCAGCTCTGACCGTTGACTCAATGTTGACATGACAGGCAACAGAAGCAGCAACTAGGAGAAGGCCCAAACAGCAGGAAGAAGAAGCTGAATGACCAGTAGTACGCGCGCGCGCCCCTCGGCGCCTAGTTTTTTTTTTGAGAGGAGTGGCTACTTGTAAGAGGAGGAGGAGAAGGAATGAATGATGTGTGGACGGCATGCAACCCAACGCACCTAATTGCCAAGCATTATTGCACTTTGGTGAAGAGAAAAAAAAATCCAATAAAGAAGACAGTTAGGTTACTGGTAATCTAGATAATCTAGAATATCCAGAATCCAGGTTGTCGAATCTAACACTACAGTGCTAAGACGCCACGTGTCTACACCTAATAAGATAGCATCTTCAGCGGTTTTTTTTGTCTTACAACAGGCGCACACACATTCCATCAAATAGGCAATTTCCACCACCTTCTGAAACACACTAACTGGGTCACGAAGGGCGCAAATTGAATGATTTTGCAACAATTTGTAATTAGTCTCACCACGTCGACGACTAACGGCGCCTAATTCCGACACAAGTTCATTAAATGACAGGTACTAAGGGCTTTTGGAATAATGGAACTTTGAGGGAGGGTAAAACTCATCAAAAACAACAATAACACATGTAATCCGAGAATGTGTTGTTGCTACTCATCTTACCTGAGGTATTAGTAATGATGAGCATGACTAGAAGAACTTCAACTACTACTGCAAAGCAATCTTTGTCTTTTGTCTCCGAAGAAGACCAAATACAAAAACTAGTTGGAAAGGGGGTTTTGGAAAGGCTTATTCTTCCTTCTTCGAAATAAAAGAACCTCTCTCTGGGAAGAAGAACACAGACAGATCGAGATACCGCCTTATAATTACATACCACCCGCCAAAAAAGAACAAAAAACCGAGACCTCCAAGAGGAAAGGACAGTTGGTTGGCAACAAGCGCATTGGTTTGTCTATTTGAATGGTAGTTGAGGTGTGTTGGTGGTGATGGCGGGGTGCGAAAAAGACAATAAAAGTGGTAGTGTGATGAGGGTCATCAATGAGACCTCCCCATCACTTCGTTTTCGAGAAAAATGTAAGAGGAAGCACCTCATAAATCACTCAATTTGAATGACCTTTGCGAAGAAAAGCGCTGACACTGGTGTTTGGGATATTTCGTGTCGATTTGCACGCTTTCAAAAGAATTTGTGATTTTCTTTAGTGGAAAAAATCTGGAAACGAGGGAAGGTGCTAGAAAATTAGAGCCAGTGCTTTTTCTTATAGAAGTTTTAGAGCATGGCAAAAGGGCACTCCGATTGAGCTGTCTCATAGCGGAAAGCTTCCCGTACCACACCACGTGGAAATTTATCCGGAAAATTCACGTGGATCGGAACCCCATTCTGATCTTTTGATGTTCTCCACGTGGTGGTTCTACTTTGGAAATGACGTAGTGATCAAATCCACCGGAATCCGGCTCTTAGAATAGGAAATTCCACACGAAAAAAGTGATTGTTTCTCTTTCTTTCTCGTGTTGCACCGTATTTGGAGTATCAAGTTTCTTATTCGCCTCGTTTTGCTACAAAACGGACGATCGGAAGGGGGGAAGAAAGCGGATCATCTTGCTTTTGGAAGAAGATTTGTTTCTAGTAAAGTTTTAGTTGTTTTACTTTACTAAAACATGAAAACATACATCTTCGAAAGGGAAATCCAAAGAGGGATAAAGCGATAATAATCAAAATGATATGATGATTTCTCTCTCGCGCATAGTTATCGTTTCAATTCGGACAACGGAATCACCACCACCCCAGGGGCTGCTGCCAATAAGAGGTCATAATCGTTCGCATCTAATCTCGAAACTGGCTTATCGAGAGAGAAATGAATTGGGTGGGTGGGGAGAGTAGAACGGCGTCCAGTCAGAGACGACGTCCAGCTGTGTGAATTCATCTGAATTCTTTTCTGAATCAGCTGAAGAAGAAGAAGCTTCTTGAATACAAAAAGAAAAACTAATATATCCATCTCTTTTCGTGGAAGGATGGATGGAAAAAAGTTTTTATGGGTGACTGGTGCGTGCGCACTTGTCGTGGATGAATAGAGAACCTTCTATACGTTCCCACCCTCTGGGGAGCTCGTCAAAATCGCATCAAACACAGCAAAAAGTAGAAGACTCTTTAGAAGAAGGGAAGATGTTGCCCCTGCCTCCTGCATTTTATTTTCAAAAAGGAGAGCCCAGTTGTACTATGGGTGTGTAGCAGAAACCATTAATCATCAAAAGTTTCCGCCGGAAATCTGCGGATTTCTTTGGGATTTTTGTTGCGGAGGCCGCTGGAGAGCGTGTTGTTTTTACTATTTTTGAGAAATTTGAAAAATAGTAGAAGAGCTTTTTCGCTTCTACAAAAATCCCGAAAGAGCTGAATGAAGAGAGAAATTTCTGGTTTTTGAGAAAAGTGAAAAGCTTTTCGAGCGAATTGAACGAAAACCAATAAAGAGAGTCAAAAAACAGATTTTCCAGCTAATAAAATGACGATAAAAGGAGGTCTCTCTTGCTTCCGAGTCAACGAATTCTCGGAGAATCGAGTAACGTCTTCTTAATACAAATACATGTACAGAAATGAATGGAAGATTTGAATCGCCGAACGATGGAATCGAGATGAAATCAGCCGACGATGAAGAGGGGAACCGAAGGAAAAGAATGAATGTCACGGCAAAACAACTAAAACTTTTCGGTGGGAGGAGGAGAAGAAGAGGGGTTTGATTCATGATGATGGTGGTGTTGATGAGAAACTTTAGGTTTTAGAAGCGTGGGAATGGAGGAAAAAGTGGAAAAGAATCGCGAAAATTGAGAATAAAACTTGAAAATTTGAAACTCGCTCTTGAAAAACTTGCTCGTAAGGTATGGCGAAACAGTGTGTGCAGTACACGCCAAGTAACTTTTGCGTACAGAAAGAAGAAACGTGGAATTTTTTATTTTTTTTCCGAAAAATTTCAAGGTTTTTGTCGGTAAAAAAATTGGTTTCACACGGAAAATCTAGAAAAACGACAGAAAATGGAGTTTAAAATTCTAAAATAAGTGATTTTTCACTGGGAGAAGTTGTTTTTTTTGCAGGATAATGTTTTTTTTCTAAAGTTTCTGAATTTTCACAAAAACTAGAAAACAATGAATCAGCCGAGTCGAGCGCAAATTTTTATCGGTCCGATCTGCCCGAATTTCGGCGTTTTCTCGAAAAAAATATTTCGGTAGTTTCTCGAAAATTGAACTTTTGTTACAATTTGACTAATTTTCGTTGAGCAGACATTTTTCGATGTTAGGAATTTCTATCAAAGAATGAACAACGAATTCTTGATTTCTGATTGAAAAAAACGGAAATTTCAAATAAAAGTTCGTGAAAAAAGTACGGGAAAAAATTGAATTTTGCAATTTTTTGAAATTTGAAAGAAATTGCTTCGAAATCACATTCTCCCATCTCCACCACAAAACATTTCCCACAAAATTTCTTCTTCTAACACACACAAATACAACTAAAACTCCTGTTGGACCAACAATGCGTGGCTGTTGTCCAGAGATGACTCGACGCAACAGTTGTTCCTACTCCACTACTCTCACTTTTTTATTCTTTACAAATTTCCGCTGATGCCTTTGATTTATAACCTCTTAGTAGTGATGAAATCGAGAGAGCATCTGGCGATATGAGTAGGTTGTAAAACTGAATCATATAAAATTGAGAGCGCGCGAAAAAGTTCTGGGTCAACATTTACAGCTAGTTGACAGCTTAGAAGAGATAGCAATCTTCTCTAATAGAATAGCAGCTGTTCGAAAGCCAAAACTTTAGAGAAACTGAGAATTCTAGGGGATTATCCTTTTTGGAGGACGTGACGGGGGGACACAAAAAGATAATTACGAGTTTTTATGGTCACTCAAAACTTCTTCCTCATTTCTTATTCTTTCTGAATGAAGGGAAAGGAAATTCTCAAGTGGATATCGGGGCTACTTTTTCATATTAGGGGCTCTTCGGGGAAAATTGGGATATTAAAAGAAAAAAAAAGTATAGCTTCAAGCTTTCCTAGAGGCTAAGTTGCTACAAAAACTACAATTTCGGAGTTTGAAAACATATTTGTAGAGGCTAAGCCACCCTATTGAATATGGTAATAACCTCTGCCTCTCCCCCTCTAACAGATGATGGCTGATGATTAATTACAGTCGTTTTGAAAATGAATGACGTGGAAAAATGGGGGTGAACAATTAGACGGTTGTCTCCAGCTGTCTCTTAGAAAAAGGCCTTGAAGGGAAGGGGAAACTAGACAGATTAGGAAAGTAAATCGAGATGAAAAATGGAAGGAATAATGATGATGATGTATGGTTTTATAAAAAGTGCACTTACCATAACCGAAAAAAAACCTTTTAGTGTCTTTTTTAGAACCAACCTTAGAATTTTAAAATAATGATTTTCTGATCGTTTTTATTTTTTTACTGCTCAATTTAAGTGAATTTGAGGAGAGTTATGAGGGTTTGAAGTTTTGTAGAGGTTAAGGGCACAAACTACAAGCTTGCCTCTACAAAATCGACAGCATGTCAAAGCGAGTGTACAGTACCGTGCAAAAGTATACGAACACCCCGCTTTTCAGTTGATTATAGCCAACTTTGAACATGCGCCAAACGGTCAAAAATTTTTCTACGGCTTCAAAAAATTTTGGGCGTATCAAGCATAGCTAGAACTTTGTTTTTGTAGTTGACAACTTTTTTGTACCACCACTTTCCCGGCAGATACAGCTCGTCCAATGAAGAACTCCGGAAATCGTCAAATTTTCTACAGAAAACGGGCTATTTCTGAGGTAGTAGATTTGGGCGAGCTCTATCTGTCGGGAAAGTGGTGGTACAAAAAAGTTGTCAACTACAAAAATAAAGATTTTGCTATGTTTGATACGCCCATAAATTTTTAGAGCCGTAGAAAAAATTTTGACTGTGTGACACATGCTCAAAGTCAGCCTAAATCGGCCAAAATCAACTGAAAAACGGAAGTGTTCGTATACTTTTGCACGGTACTGTACGTCTTGTAGAGGCAAGAATGTAGTTTGTAGTTTTAACCTCTACAAAACTTGAAACACTCATAACTTCCTTCAAACTTACCCAAATTGAACAGTAGAAAACGGAAAATGATCCGGAAATTCAACTTATTCTGTTTGATTTCTCTGGAATTCTATACTCAAAACTATTTTCATTATTCAAAAATAAATTAACACACCTGCTTAACCCTCAGCACTCCAACCGATGACTGTTTGGAGTCTTTGTCTGTTGTCACATAAAAATACTCAGATTCCTCTGCCAACTGATAAGTGAAGACGTTGTCCTTAGCCTCTTCATCAGCGTCAAATGCGGAGAAACTCATGACAGCGGCTCCGATTGGAGCAGTTTCGTCGACGGAGCCTTCGTAGCGGGTCTGTAAATTTTGTTGGATGAAAAAACGTACTTTTTCTGATTCCTCAACAGTTGTTAGCACCGAAAACAGTCCATTTTGAAAATAGCTATGGTGCATTGAGAATTTGTAGAGGCTAACACTACAAACTACAATTTTCGGACTTCGACAACTTTGTTGAAGCAAAAAAAGCCTGTAGATCATTGTTTTCGACTCTACAGAATGTCAGCTACTTATACAATGATTTAGGCACGCTCAATGTTCAGAGCAGTATATCTCGGTTGTCATCAAAGCTATCAAAAAGCGTTTAAATAGTAAAACGTTCAAAATTTTTTGATTAAAACTTTTTCAATTCAATACTTTTTGATAGCTTCAAAGGCAATTGAGATGAGGTGTTCTAAAAAAACATTATGTGCCTAAATTACAGGTTTCACGGTTGGTAGACGCTAATGCTTCAAACTACAAGCTGTGCAGCTTAACAAATTTTTTTGGCTGCCTATGTTGAACCGATGATGGAAATAGCGACTTAGCAACTCTGCCAACGCGCAAAGTTCGTAGTTTGTAGTGTTAGCCTCTACAAAAAATTCAAACCTTCATAACTCCCTAACTAACTAGGTTATAAACATTGCAAAGCTACAATTGCTCATAACAAAATACAAAAAACTCACTTTCTCGAAGAACGGCGCATTATCATTCATATCAGTCACTTTGATGGTAACATTTGCAAATCCTTCTCTCGATGGAACGCCTCTATCATTGGCACGGACTTCTATGATGAATTCCCTTTCGGAGCTGATTTCCCGATCCAGAGAACGCATCGCAAATATCTTTCCAGTATTCTGATCAATTCTGAACACCGGCTCTCCATTGATCAATTTATTCCGAACAATTCCATATTCAATGTTTGCATTCTCTGTGGTTGGATCATCAAAGTCACGAGCCTGCACATCCATAAAGTATACACCGTCGAAATCTGAAATTCAGAGGGATTTTGATGTAATCTTCTCAATTTTTGACAGTTTTTCGAGATTTTTTCACCAAAAAAACTCACGAATAGGTTCCCGATTCTCCTCAATAAACCCAAAAAGTCTCTCCGGAAATATCGGCGAATTATCATTGATATCCCTGACATTGACCTGTACATCAGCATACCCAACCAATCCATTTCCATCATCATCTATCGCTTGGACAACGAAGTTCCAAGATGGCACACCAGTGGGTGGATCTCTATCCAGTGGCTTGATCAATTCAATAGTTCCCGAGTACTTCCCAATGCGGAACACTTCATCAGCTCCCTGTCCTTCCAATCTATACACTATTCGACTACTTTTCTCGTCTTGATCAGCATCTGTTGCTCTCACATTGAACAACACTTTCGGAACATCCACGTCTTCCTCGATTACAGTAGTTGCATACTTCTGTTGCTCGAATTGGGGTGCATTATCGTTAACGTCTTCTATATGAATATAGACATTTGTTGTTGCATTATGTCGGCCATCCGATGCAATCAGAATTAGATGGTATTGATCGGCTGACTCAAAATCCAGGGGTTCCTTTACGAAGATTGTTCCGGAATCTGTTCGAACTCCGAATGGGATGCGACCACCACCGGCGCCGATTAGATGGTAGCGGAGGTTGGAGTCTGGAATAATGGGTGCTGAGCAACTACAAACTAGAATAACTTCTTAGCCTCTACAAATCTTGGAACAGTTGTAACTTTGTTAATTTACGGCCGTTTTTAGTGAGTTTTGGATCAAAATTTTCAGAATTTCCAGCTCTTCATAACCATTGACTTTTTCAAGATCAAGAACAAAATTGGTAGAGGCAAAGGCGACTACAAACTAGACAAATTGCTTAGCCTCTACAAAACATTGAAACCTCTGTAACTCTGTCAGTTTTGTATCATTTTTCCTGGGTTTTAGAGCAAAATTATTGGATTTTTGGGTAGATTTTCACGATATCTCCACCATGTTTATTTCCAAAATTGTTACGACAAAATTGGTAGAGGCAAAGGTGACTGACTACAAACTAGAGAAATTGCTTAGCCTCTACAAATCTTAATAATCGCTTGTATCTTTGTTAGTTTCCTCTTGTTCTCTATGAGTTTTTGTAGCTTACATTTCTGTGGGGAAACTGTCAGAAACGGCTGAGAGAGGCTTAAGCTACAAACTAGAAAAGCTGCTTAGCCTCTACATCGGATTCTCAATAAATTTGCTTATTTTGAATCTTCTGTAGGCTTTGGGATCATAATTCATTGATTAAGTCATCATGACTAGGAATTCTGTAGATGATGCCATAACTACAGACTACAGTATTTCCTTAGCCTCAACAAAATCAAAGTCTCAGAACACTAGAAAGAAAGAAAATCCTCAAGATAATAGGGCCCCCTTCTATCACAATCCAAACTAACGTTTATCCAAGTCGTGTGCCTTAATAGTGATAACATCGTGTCCCTCTCCTTCCGACTCTTTCACTCTCCCAATATACTTAGACTCCTCGAATGACGGTGCATTGTCGTTGACATCATTGATCACAATTTGCACTTTCACATTATCTGGAATTGTGATTTTTGTAGTCTTTGTAGTTTCCTTAGCCTCACCTTTATTCGGTCCATTTGCACCTGGAAGAGCAGACACAGAACGATCACTGGCCTCCACTGTCAAAATGTACATGTCCACTTTTTCGCGGTCAAATCTGGAAATACGGAAGAATAGGAAAGCATGGTCTCGTATTCCAACTCACTTCTCATTTGGGAATATCTCTCCAGTCAATTCATCAATACGGAAATGTTTCGTTTCCTCTCCATTCGCCTCTCCAACAATTCTGTAGTGCACCTCGTTTTGTGGACCGTCAGAGTCGGTGTCAATGGCTTTTACGGTGACGATTGGTTTTCCGTTCATTCTGGAATTATAGAATGTTGAGATCGGTCGGTTTTGATGCAAGCTATCAGTTGTGTAGAGGCTAAGACTACAAACTATATTATTTCGGTCAACACGAGAAGATCTTGTAGCTTGTAGTGTTAGCTACAAAAACTCCAACCCTGATCATTACAAAATCCAAAAATTGCTTGAGAAAACTTATAGAATCCGAAGCATACATACCTCTCCAGGTACTCATTCGGCGTCATCTCCTCATCAATTGTCCCTGTGAACAAGTCCACTGTAAACTGTGGAACCACATCATTCACATCTCGAACTTCCACAACAAATGTCTTGGTAGAGGCCACTCGGGAGGTCATGTCCTGGAAAAAAGTAGTGGTTTTCGGGAGACATATTGCTATGAAATCTAATTGTATAGCTCAACTGCTATGCGGCTGATCAACTGCTTTAACTATTGTCACAACTGCTATTTTTAGCTCTTTTGCTATAGATCAACTGCTATAACCATAGCAATCGAGACAATAACTATAGCAGTTGAGGCAGTAATCCAAGTTTTGATTAGATTTTTCTAGCTTTCGCTGGTTCAAAAACTCATCGAAAACGGCAAAAAACAACTGAAGTTTCAGTGGTTTCGATTTTTTTTGCCGAATAAATTGTTGGCAGAGGCGTAAAAGACCGCACTTTCTGACACACTCCGTTGAACCTACGTGGAGGCTAAGCCATCACAAACTATAATAACCATTTAGTCTCCTCAAGGCTTCTTATTGTTATAGTTGTTTGTTGTTATTTTTCATTTTTGAACTGGAAAGTTAAAATTCTGGGTTTCTAACTGAGAAAGATCTGATAATCAGTGGAATCCTAAATTTAAAGCAAGACAACTAACCGTAGCAGTAAGTGTCAATGTATAATTATTGACTTGCTCATAATCCAATCCCTCCATAATCGCCACTTCCACCCATTCATTTCCATTTTCAAACTTATTAAATTGTCGGAATTTCGACTCCGCTTTCGAGTTTCCATGTCCTCCAGAAGCCGTTAATTTATATATGACATCACTGGAACTCCTCGAATCTCCCGATGAAACAGCACGGCATCTCAATATCACTCTATTCATTTCCACGTTTTCCGGCACTGTGATCACTGATTTGCAGTCCGGAGACGTTTGCCATTTGGGTGCTTTTTGTTGTTTATCAAGAACATTCAGGACGACTTGTGCAGTAGATTGAAGGGACTCTGGGATTCCATTGTCGTCAGCTATCACGTTGAATACAAATTTTTGAGTGGAAGGAGGAATGTTTTTCACGATGGCAATCTCTCCAGAGTGACGGTTGACGAGTTGGAAGAATTCCAAGTCGTTTAGGTGTTCCTCTCCTGGAAAATATTGAATACAGCGTGTTTTCTCGATCATTTTCGTATTTTTGTTGACCGATTCGGACCATTTTGAAGCGAGTATGAGAGTTCGGAGTTTTTGTAGAGGCTAACACTACAAACTACAGTTTTTACCTCTACAAATGGCATCGTCTGCCGGCCGTCGGTTTGCTGAGGCTGAGAACACTACAAACTACAAGCTGCGCGCCTCTACAAAACGCGCTGCCGACAGGTTGACGTTTTATAGAGGCTAACACTACAAACTACATTTTCTTTGCCTCTACAAAATGCGGAATTGGACTCCGGCCGTTTTGACAAAGCGCGCAACTTGTAGTTAGCCTCTACAAAAACAGAGGTATGATAGTTTGATGTTTTGTAGAGGCTAACACTACAAACTACAATTTTGCCTCTACAAAATCTTCAGTGATTTGTTGGTGGTGTGATATTTTGTAGAGACAAGCCAGGTACAAACTACAAGCTTGCTAGCTCTCTGGGTGACAAGAAAGCTTGTAGAGGCTAACACTACAAACTACACTTTTTGCCTCTACAAAATAATCAGAAAGCTCCGAACAGCAGGAGATCATTATCAAAACTTCTCATCTTTGCGAAGCTATGATTAGTAGCGCCTTAGACTACAAACTACATTCTTCGCCTCCACAAAACCCAATGCCTCCTAGGTTCCATCAACTCACCTGCGGTAGTATCCACTTCCAATGCATAGGATATCTCTGCATTATGTGCCGCATCATTATCAAAAGCGAATACAGTAATGACTGATGTTCCGATTGCTTCATATCTAGACACTGAGGTCTCATAGGATGGACGTTCAAACTGTGGGGCATTATCATTGACATCCACTACTTCCACGGAGAATTGACAGAATCCGATGAGAGGGCGGTCCCCACGATCAGTTGCCTGGAAATAGAAAGAGGTTACATGACTAAAAGACTACAAACTACTGTGCTGTCTCAAAACTACAAAATCTCAGTCATCATTGAAATATTCATAGAATCTACAAGCAACATTAACTACAAACTACAAAACCCACAAACCTTAACAGTAACATCCTCCCTTGGCCGTGTTTCCCTATCGAAAACAACATGTGGAGATGGTGTCAATATTCCAGTGTGTCTATCAATCACAAATGCTTTTCGGCTCTCCGACTGGGTGTAGTATAAGGAATACACAATATCTCCATTAGCAGATGAGTCATCATCAGTGGCTTGCACTTTCACGATGGTTGGTGGATCGGTTTTGTATGTGCCTTCTTGGATCTTGGCGATTTCAGAGTATTTTGAGCAATCTGGAAGGAAAGAGGAAGTTAGAAAGTTAGGATACGTTTTTGTGACTATTTTGGTACTTCTATTGTTCAATTTGGACAGTTTCGACGAAAGTAATGAGGGTTTGAAGTTTTGTAGCGGCTAAGACGACAAACTACAAGATTACTACAAGAACTTCCTCTCTTTCTCGTTCTCTGCATGGTTTGCTGAGGTTAAAGCTACAAACTACAGTTTTGCCTCTACAAAAAATCCTGGCGGCCGACAACGCATTTTGTAGAGGCAAGAAGTGTAGTTTGTAGTGTTAGCCTCTACAAAACTTCAAACGCTCATAACTGGCTTCATAGTTGACCAAATCGAGCTGTAAAAAAAGGAAAATGATCCGGAAAAATCAAGGAATTTGATGCAACTATTATCGATATGAACTAGAGAACGAATCAGTTATTTTTCACCAATATAATGACGCACTCGAGCTTCTACAATGTAGTGTTAGCCTTTACATGTCTACCTCCTCATGGAAACGTTCAAAACTGTCCAAACTGAGCAGTTCAAAACTCTGTCTCACCTGGAAACTCTGGCTTATTATTGTTAACATCTTCGATTCCAATCAGCAGTGTTGCATAGGAAGTGTGTGTCTTTGATGGATAAACACAACATGATCCGTCATCCTGTACGATAACAGTCAGGTTGATAGGGTTTTCAGCTTCTGCAAGGTCCACCGGAGATACTCCATGCCTCAATTTGACTAGACCAGTGTGTTGATCAATAGTAAAAAGGTTCATGGTTTGGGTAGATCGCTCGTTTTTATCCAAGAATGAGTAGGTGACTTCATCACGATCTGCATCGCGGGCCTGGAAAATGGCGAGAGTTTGGCGAGGCTTGGAGGCTACAAAAACTAAAAAAGGGCTAAGCAACTCCAAACTACAAATTAGTCTCTACAAAATTCAAAATCGCTGTAACTGTGTTAGATTTTGACCGATTTTTATGGTTTTTGGACTAAAATGGGCAGAATTTGAATAGCTTTCTAAGCACATTCTTTTATAAAATGAGATAAAAATTGGTATAGGCAAACGCAAACACAAACTGAGCAAGTTTTCTACCTTCTCTATTAAAACACGATTCCCCAGGGCTTGACATTTTGTGGGCGGAGTTTTAAAGGCGCATGTCCAATATTTGACACTTTTATTTTTTCCCAACTTTGAATAACTACAGTTTTGGGAATATGAACGGTTTTGAGCTGAATTTTTTATGACGACTGTAAAACCATCCTGGCTTTGTGGCGCCAGATTTGAGGTGTGATCAAATAATTGTTGGCTGAGATATGATGAGTGTTTTGCGCCTGACCAAAGTGTCAAAAAAATGACATACTGAAAATTTCGAAAACCTTTTCTTAAATAATTTTTACAAGGGATATGCGTGACTGACCGACTTAAGGGCCTAATGAAAAATGTCGGAATGTATAGATAAGATCATGGTCTATCGAATTATGAAATAAAAAGTTGCAATTTTTTCACGTGGTTCGTGTTGTGACCTGCCAAAATTTTCAGTGAAAAAAACCGAGAAAACGTGACCTTCGACCCTTCGAAGTCTCTATCGGAATGTATACAGTAGATTTTCATGGCAGCGTGGCACAGTGGTAAGAGGGTGGAATAATAGGCATATGCTCATGAGTTCAATTCCTCCCTGTGCACAATTTTTTTTTCATTTCTAAAAATCGTTTTCCAGCTATCAAAATTAGCTCCACGAGTGTTTTTCACAATATCTGAAGAGATATTTCAGTTCAGCGCGAGCAAGGAATAGAATTTTCATCGAGAAATGAGCAATTTTTTTTTCAATATTTTCTCAATTTTTGCCCATCAACCCATGGCAATTTTTTTCAAATTTTTTTTTTCGAAAATTTTGCTGTTTTCTTTCAGACTGGTATTAATAACCAAAATTTCCGAAAAAAATTTTGAAAAAAAATTGATTAACAGTCAGATCGACCAACAGGCAGTGATTTTTGACCTGGAAAAAAGTGTTCAGATTTTGTTCAGAATGTGTTCCCTATGTATTGGGTAGTAACCTGCACTTTTCAAAACTTCGAAAAACCTGTTTTGAGGCGAGATAGAGAGTTTGAAAACCATTAATCAGGTCATCATGGCTCACACTTGTAAAAATTGCAACTTTTAACTTCAAATTCGGATTCTTCATAGTTGAATGTATCTGTAGCCAAAATTGTAGAGGGCTCTTAACCCGGTCAGTCACGCACATCCCTTGTTAGCTGGCTCACTTTTTATGAGTTCATTGTGAAAATGGATGAATACATGGAACTCGGGGAGGGCCACCCAAATGAGCTAAAGCTCATCTAACTTGGAGCAAAACGGAGAATGTAGGTGATAAAACAATGACCAATTTTTTGACGAAAAATGGTTTGACGTCAATTTTTCCGAATATAACGTTCTGACCTTAGGGTCAAATTTGCTCCTCTCTCTCTTCTCAAGAAAAAATGAACGTTTTCAACAGATTTCATTTCCAAAAAATTACAAACTTGAATTCAACATGATGGCACACGGCGCTTGCGCCGTGTCCAGCCTGGACGACCTAAACGAGCGTAGCGAGTTCAGGGCGTCCAGGCTAGTCGTAGAGGCTTAGAAATCACAAACTACAAAATACTCTGAGCATACCTGAATCTGAATAACCGGAGTTCCCCCTTGAGCATCCTCAGCCACAAACGCAGTATACTGACTGGTCGGTAGGAAAACTGCACTCTCATCATTCGTATTCTCAGTTCTAATATGTATCATTGCACTGGAACTCAGACTATTCGGTTGTCCATGATCACGGGCGGCCACATTGAATCGATACACAAAGTGCCTTTCGTTGAATTGATCGGCATCCAAACGGACTTTTGCACTGATTTCACCGTTCTCATTGATTGAGAAGTTCTGATTGTCAACGGTGTAGGTGATACGCGAGTTCTCTCCAGAGTCCTTGTCGATGGCGGTTACTGAAAACAAAATTGGTGCATACAATCAGATTTGTCTTGTTTTCCTGATCATTTTCCATTTTTTACTGCCCAAATCAGCCCATTTTGAAGGTAATTATGAGGGTTTGAAGTTTTGTAGAGGCTAACGCTACAAACTACAAGTCTTGCCTCTACAAAACAACGGCTCCGCGCCAGAGCGTTTTGTAGAGGCAAGGCGAGTAGTTTGTGCTCTTAGCCTCTACAAAGTTCCTGCCGGCTGGCTGCGTACTTTGTAGCGGCAAAGAAAATGTAGTTTGTAGTGTCAGCCTCTACAAAACCTTCAAACTGTCATAACTCGCTTCAAAACTGACCAAATTGGGCGGTAAAAAAACGAAAATGATCAGAAAAACTTGATGAATTCAATGGTTTTGTTACTGCTGTTTTTGTAAAACCTTGTTTTTTGTTTCAAAGCTTTTGCGAATTTTCTCTTCATAGTTTGAAACGCTCCATTTTTTTCTATATGCTTTCCCGATTATTTTCGACGTCTCACCAAACAATTCGGACAATATTACAGCGAGCTGTGAACGCTCAAAGTTTTGTAGAGGCTAAGATGACTACAAACTACGATTTTGCCTCTACAAAGACGCTGGCGCCCTCTGAACAGCAGGAGAGGTTGTAGAGGTTAAGACTACAAACTACAATATTGCCTCTACAAATCTTCCGCCACTCATCCCCCCCCCCCTAAAATTGTCGGCTCTATTCCAGTTTAGGGGATTCTTGATTTTAGAGGGGACTCAAGCCAGGGGACGCAAGGAATAGGGGGAAAAAACAAGGGACTCAACAAGCGGCCAAAAAAAACGGGGGACTCAAAGCATAACTCTGTTCAAACTGCTTCATTTGATCCAAAGAGTTGTGAAAACATCACTCTTCGGATCTTCATTTAAATAAAATTAGAAATAGAAAATTTGAAAAAAACTTCCTTTTTTCGAAAATCTCTACTTCCATTTCCACATCTATGATGCACCATCCAAATCCCTGATGCAAATGAAGTTTTCCGAAATTTCTACCTTATTGTATATCAATAAAGTGGTAAAAAGTGGTGTTATCACAGAGTTTTAGATCAAATGAAGCAGTTCGAACAGAGTTATATTTTTCAAGCCAAACTTCTAATTT
>GL380231.1:65622-77743 GCA_000143925.2 Caenorhabditis brenneri | reverse complement strand
ACAGATTGGTATACTCAGAGAGTGGTGGCAAATATACAGAAAATTGATCAATTTTGGAGAAAAGACTGATCTAATAATATAGACCTCGCGTTGTTCTGATTATGGGGTGAACTGAAGAGTGGAGGCGATCGAATGAACTGAAAACACTTATTGCTATCTATAAGCTGATTTCTGTTCACTAACCAATCTTGATATCCAGCCATTTTTCGATTCGACGGTCCTGGTTCATCTAAATCCACATCATCCGAAGGCGCATTACATCCGGATGGATCTGCTGCTGCTGCTTCATCTTCAACATCCGTTTCATCCGCCGCAATCTCTCCTACTCGTGCTCCTCTCCGAACAAAATCTTCGTAATCGTCGAGGGCCGCTTCGAGGTGGACCCGAAGATCATGGAGCGTCAAACGATGGTGCTGTGATTGGGGGTTCTAAGAACAGAAAAAATCGAGCCCATTGTCGATTCTGTCGTCCAGTAATTCCGAGATGAGGAGCGGTCTGTGGTCCTACAAAAAAGACACTCCTATTTCGAAATTTGATCAGAAACGCTTACAATGACTCCGGCTCCGTCTCGATCTATTAGCACAAGTGCGGGGGGCTTAATATCGTTGAGCAAAGTGACCACGAATTCGAGATTCATTGTGTTGTTAAGAGGCGCTATCTGTACCAGCTGGAATGTTCCAGGCACAGTTGCAGATAGTTAATCCGTTCCTGACGAGTTTTGAACCATGGAAACCTACATAGAAGTGGTTTCCAAAAAGTTTCCTAAAGTTCGGATTTTTAGATTTTGGCTGAAATTATAGCCAAAAATCGACTTTTCAGGTCGAAAATTCTAAAAATTTCAGTTTTTGAGATAATCTTCCCAAAAGTTTAGGGGTACATTTGGATGCATTGGAGCGCATTTTGAACAATTTGGGGCTTCTAGAAATATCGGAAAGTGGAAAAAACATCTTTGAAATAACGGTTTTTTGAGTTTTTCTCAAAAATTTTCAATACTTCGGGTAATTTTTGACAAGCTTTTCGGATTCCCCATGCAATTTGGAACAAAAAAGTCTCTTGGACCAAAAAAAGTTAGGTAGACCTTTTTGAGTTATGACCATTTTTTCGAAAAACAGCAAAGGGTCCCCCCTTATGAAATTTTTTTTTCCGAAAAAAAATCAAAATTTTTTTTCGCCGCAATTTACAAAATTTACGTTTTTCTTCCCATGAATAAGCTACTCGCAAATTTTTAGTTGGTGTAATGGCGTTTCAGCCAAGTTATACCATGAAATGTCTGCATCAATCAAAAATTCCGATTTTTCTCAAAAATTTTCTACAAAAGGGGTACTTTTCAACAATTTTTTCAGATTCCCCATGCAATTTGAAGCAAAAAAGTCTCTTGGACCATAAAGATTCAGGTAGACCTTTTTGAGTTATGACGGTTTTTTTGAGAACCACCAAAATGTGGTGGAAGTAGTCAAACTCGAAAAAATGAAATTTTTCCAAAACTCCTGTTTTTGATAGTTTATCAACGAAAAGTCAGCAAATGATGTGAACACAAGTTTTGAGCTCATTTGGACCTGTTTGAACAAATTTATGCTGATCTAGTCATTCTGCTCATATTGAGATTCTAGGCCTCGGGCTAATGAGCAAGGATCCACTTAGTTTACCAGATTTCTTTCTTTTTTCCATTCTATCACAACATTTACAAAATCATATGATGGAGAAATACCACTACACACAAAAGTTTGGGTTTTCAGTTTTCAGAGTTTTACAGAAAAAGGTGGTTCTCAAAAAAACCATCATAACTCAAAAAGGTCTACCTGAATCTTTAGGGTCCAAGAGACTTTTTTGTTTCAAATTGCATGGGGAATCTGAAAAAATTGTTGAAAAGTACCCCTTTTGTAGAAAATTTTTGAGAAAAATTGAGATTTGTGATTGAAGCTGTCATTTCATGGTATAACTTGGCTGAAAACCCATCTCATCATCTAAAAATTTGTGAGTGGCTCATTTATAATAAGACAAACATGAATGTTGTAAATTGCGGCGAAAAAAAATTTTGATTTTTTTTCGGAAAAAAAAATTTCATAAGGGGGGACCCTTTGCTGTTTTTCGAAAAAATGGTCATAACTCAAAAAGGTCTACCTAACTTTTTTTGGTCCAAGAGACTTTTTTGTTCCAAATTGCATGGGGAATCCGAAAAGCTTGTCAAAAATTACCCGAAGTATTGAAAATTTTTGAGAAAAACTCAAAAAACCGTTATTTCAGAGGTGTTTTTTCCACTTTCCGATATTTCTAGAAGCTCCAAATTGTTCAAAATGCGCTCCAATGCATCCAAATGTACCCCTGAACTTTTAGGAAGTTTATCTCAAAAACTGAAATTTTTAGAATTTTCGACCTGAAAAGTCGATTTTTGGCTATAATTTCAGCCAAAATCTAAAAATCCGAACTTTAGGAAACTTTTTGGAAACCACTTCTATGTAGGTTTCCATGGTTCAAAACTCGTCAGGAACGGATTAACTTTTTGCAACTGTGCCTGGCCTCAACAGAAAAATTCCACTTTTTACAGATAGTGCCTCTTAAACTGAAAGATGGCAATTGTATATATGAGTACCAACGGGAAACTTCGCGTCTTCTAGTCGCCGCGACACAGGGGCAGCATCGTTAGCTTCACTAGTTCCAGGCTGTTGTTCTTCGTAGTTGCTGACCGATTGCCCTGATTGTGGTGATCGACTTCTGTTTGTACTTGAATTTTCAGATTGGTTGTCTTGGGCTTGTGCTGGGGCGGCTCGTTGGATAGGCTTAAATCGATGTTATTCACGAGAAATTCAATTCAGATAACTTACTCCCTTCCTTTTCTTCTGCTTTTCTTTAGATTTCTTCTTACCCATTTTTATTTGAGAGGGTGGCGGCCTGAAAATGTTAAATTGTGCAAGAAAAGTATATATCTGACGACGACGACGATTAACAGAACGAGTGAATTATACAGGAAATAAAAGTTCGATTTTGCAGAAAACTTGTCGGCTGAAGGCGAAAATATGAAAAATTGAGATCAATATAGTGTTTTCGCGCGCGAGAAAAAAAGTTGCGTTTTAAAGGTGCATAAACAGTACTAAAATTCGGGCCGAAAGAGCATCGTTGCGTAGATCAAAATAAACTGTTTTGCGTAACTTGATGGTTTGATTTCGTGTTTTCAGAGCGCAAAAACAAGCGTTTTAACTCAATTTCTCTGATGGAGTCTTCACATTTGGCAGTTTTGTTATAGTTTTTATTTCAAAATGTTGCAAAATATCTCAAAAACAAAACTTAGCTTGGAACGAGTGCTGAAATTTTCCAAAAGCTGACGAAATATTCCAAAAACGATTAATTATTAATTACGTGATTAGAACACGGTCTCCGCACACTTTATTGCGTGAAACGCAGAAAAATTGCAGCTGCGCCCCTTGCACAAATTTGAAACGCAAGGCTGAAAAAATCCCGATCCGGGGCGCTGTGCCACACAAAAAACCGTAAAACAGGGTCAAAGCCAACTTCTGCTCGTGAATTAAAGTGTCAAAAGTGCAACGGTGTACCGCAGATTATGTCGACTACAGTAGCCACCGCGAAAATCTTTTCGGGCGGCCTCTCGGTTTTTCAAGCGTTTTCACTGGGTTTCAATAGTTTTTCATGGATTTTCTTCGTAAATTTCCATTTTTTTAGTTGGAAATTTAGATTATTATCTGGTTTTCATCGAATATTCTCGACATTTTCCTTTCTTTTTCCCAATTTATTGTCAAAACTCTGGATTTTGTGCCTAGTTTCTTTTTTCGCCTTTTTCATCGGCATTTTCCTGATTTAGTCGAGTAGTTTTATTTTCAGACATGTCAGCAGTCAGCCGATACATCGATATCGACCTCCGTGTTCGAATTCTGCAAGAATCGTTCAAAATGAAGCCCGCCTATGAATCATACAAAAACCTTTGCAAAGATATTGGAGACACGAGATTAACATTCGAGAACTTTGAATTTTGGTTCTATGGATTCACAAATAAACAATTTTACTTGGATTATGTACCGAGGTAAGGTTGCTGAGAAAACAATCAGGGCTGTGCGGCAACATCTCGTTTTGGCAAATCGATTTTCTCATATTTCCCTTTAAATAAATGCAATTTTCTCGCCATTTTGGGACAAAAACCCCAAGAAAAAGTGAAAAACAACTGGTTTAACGGGTTGAATTCAAATAAACTGTTTTTTAATGCTGTTGTCCAGTAGCCGAAAGCCGCTGACCCCGACAACAAATTATTTTTTTCAGTTCCGAGCCAGACAGCCGCACACTCAACGATCTTCCATACGATATTGTTCTGAAAGTTGTGGGATACATTGATAAGTCTGACCGATCGAATGTTCGCAAGGTGTCCACCTATTTCAAATCCATCGTCGATAAACTGTGTCCTTCCTACGAAGAGATTAAAGTCACGCTCCGCCACGCCTTCATCTCTGTCAAGTACGATGAGCTCTGTAATGAATACAGAAAAACTGACACTGGGTGTACGACAGTGATAAATGGAAAGGATAGCATTGTGGAGGAAGACTATTTGACAGTGTTCATGGATCATTTTGCCGCGACGATTCAGAATAAGGATCTGGAGCTGAAGAAATTACTAATTGATGCTCAACCACGGTCCGAAGAGAAACCATTAGACCCAATTGATTTCGAAAGATTCACTCGATTGATGAGGACTCTCAAAAAGCCAAATAACCATCAGCCACTCAATATCCAAGTTCTTCATTTGATTGGTATGAAACTTGACGTTTCTTGTCATATCATGTCATTGGCCAAGCCAGGATTACTCAATACGATCGCCATTTGGTCTTCTTATAAAACTGATAACTATGAATCGATCTATAAGAAAATGATGGGAATGGAGCAATGGAGACAAGCGGTGGCGTTATCGTTCCTCGGTCATGAAGATTCTCCGGCTGGTGACTTGGCTCATGCTCAGCAGTTTCAATTGGGAAGGAGTAAAATGTCGCCGGCAGAAATTATGCAACTGAGAGAGGTAAGAGTCGAATTAGCATAGTTGTGACGGGCCGGGCCGGTGAGCCCGGCAAGCCCGGCCCGGCTAGCCCGGCAGGCCCGGACAAGAGGCGCGAATTTTGAATTTTTTTCAAAACCCGTTGAATAACAATAGTTAGTATAGTTTTTGAGCTTCATGAGTATGTTTTACAATAATTATTTGATAGCAAAACACTTTAATGCTTTCATTACGAGAACTATTGAAAAAAAAATTTTTTTTTCTTGAAAAAAATTTGGAAAAATTCGAGAAAAAAAAAGTATCCGGGCTACCGGGCCGGGCCGGGCTTCCGGGATACTCCGGGCCGGGCCGGGCTTCCGGGCTACTCCGGGCCGGGCTTCAAAATCACAACTATGCGAATTAGTGATGTGCGGCAGGTCGGCAACTAGCGACAGCTTACCTAATGATGCTTCGGCAACGAGAAGGCGATTCGCTCTGCGCTCGGCAAGCAAATAGCAAATTTCTGTCTTGTTTTTCCGAGCAACTAGTTGTTTTCTCAGACATTCTGCAGTTTTGTGCGGATAACATGCTGTTTTTGCTCGTAATCAGCCAATTTTCGGCAAATCACCGCTGCGAAGCGGCGTGCGTGCCGAGTCCCAGCAGACTCGTGGTTGCTCAACCCTGCTTATGTTCCTTATCGGCAACAACAACTTTGTCTTTACAGAGACTGCTCGAACACAAAACCTTCCATCACTGCGAAATCAAATTCCCGCCTTCCTACGACTTTACTAAAATCAAAACTGCCCTCAGAGGACGTCACAATAACAACGATAAGTGGTACTTCAAGATTCCAAACTCCCATCAATGCTTGGAGTTCTCATTCATCAACGATCCATCATCTCTGAGAATCAGAAGAATTAACTTTATTTTGCCCTGATTTTTTTTTTGAAAAAACTCAGAGAATTGTCATATTTTGTTCCATATAATTTTGATTATGTACCTATTCTTCTTGTCATATAAATAACACTACTTTCTGTATGTCTATGATAATTATTATTCTTGTAACAAGTCTTATGCTTGACATATCTGAATCGAGATTCCGCTGATGGGAAGGCTGTGGATGGATCAAGATGCTGATGCGGTGATGAACGGAAGGTGAGCTCTCTCGAGTGTTGGGTGGAAACACATGCAGTCACCTGCTCTCGTTTTGTTGTTGATAGGGAAATTCTCATTACAGTTTCAGCCCTACTTTTTAGTCACATTTCTTCAGTTTCCTTCTCCGCCTCTCAAGAAAAAAATCCCAAAATAACACAAAAAATCCATAAATTCATCACAGTTTATTCAGTAAAATCACAGATTTAAAAGTTAAAAAAAGTAAGTTAACTTATTTTAATTTCGGCAAAATAACATATTATCATTAGTGGACCTCGTAGGGTTTAAGTATATAAAAACGATAAGTTTATTATTAATTCACAAACTGTTAGCTCCATCCAGCATCCCGACCAATAATTCACTCGGTTGAGGCTTCGGTCCTCTCTTTTTACGGTACAACTCTTCATTCTCTCTTTTGACCACTTCTGTCGGTGCAATTACGTTGAGGAATATCTTTAGATTGTCTTCATCCTCTAAATACGATTTTTCGGGTTGCGGCTCTGAAAACATTTGCATAAGTTATAAGCACAAAAGCAAAGGATTCTCACCTTCAACCACCTTCTTTTTCTTGCTTTTAGATCGCTTGGCGGAGGAAGATCCTTGACTCGAAGTGGATGGTTGACTATCAACAGTGTCTTGGCGCTTCAACTCGACGGGGGGTTTAGCAGGAGTATTCTCTTTCTGGACCAATTTTGGAGATTTTGATGTTCTTGATGGTGGTGATTGACTCGCAGAGCGGTCAGATCCACTGAAGACGCTGGTCATTGGGGTCGAAGCAGTGGCTTGATCAAACCAGGAGTAGGTGAAGGAACCCTTTTTGATTGGGGGAAGTTTCATTGATTTCCGGGCCTTCGGCTTCGCTGCTGACGATTTCTTCTTCGAGAATGTCATCTTTTTTCGTCGAATCACCTTCACCTTCTTTGTTTCTGGAACCACTCTAGAGTTATTCAAATCCCTCCTGATAAGTGACTTACCATTAGTTTCTTCCTTACGAATCGGAGTTTGGAGACTCTCAGCTATCCTGGAATAGTGCGAACTTCCTGGAGCTTCTTTCTTTTTCATGGCTCCTTTCATTGCTTGGTATTCTCTCTTCGGTACTGGAAGCTCTGCAGTGGCTTCCTCTCCGAGCCTCGGTGGTGGTAATCGGGATAATTGGAACATTATATCTTGTTTTCTACTCAAATCCTCATAGTATGGATCCACGTTCTCTACCATTTCTTCATCGGAAAGTGTCTCCTCCTCCTTTTCAGAATCAGTCATATTTCCCATAAATGGGTCATAGGCGGTCTGAAGGGCTCGATGTGGTTTCGAGACGCGGGCAGCCTCCTTGATTTTATCCGCCTCAGCCAAATTCTCTTCTGTGATTCTGATCTTTTTCTCTTCAATCGAATCCCTGGCTCTCATTCCACCGAGAATCCTCGGTCTTTTCCTGCTGTTTGACTGTTCTTCATTTGGTGAATCATGGTTTTGTGGAGGAGGAGGCGACGGGCGGAAGTGGTTTGTCGAGCATCCAGCGATTTGATAATGTTGTTGTGCCATTTGAGCTTGTGGGAGCTGAAAAAAAATGAATGGAAAATAGGGAAAGGGCAATAATTGAACAAGAAGTATGAAAAAGTATCTGAAAAAAATAGTTTCAAAATTAACAGGAAGAATGGAAGACAGCATCTGATCGAAAGGCCCGCGTATTATAAAACAAACATATGATTGGGTAGATCAAAAATGTTTCCCCCCAATTTTTCCTGATCCTGTGAATTACAATACGAAATTATGCGCGCGAAAACGATGAAGACAACATATAAGAGAAGGGAGGTCAGAAAAAAATTCGGTATGCCTGAACCGAAGGAACATTATGTGTTACGCCGCCTATGTCTCTCAAATGGAACACTCTATTACGGGATGCTCTCTTCCGTTGTGCAGTAGCTTGACAGTAACGCGACGCGGTACGCAACGCAGCCTTGTTTTATGACATATATCTGGGTTTGCAGAGGAAGCTCCGCCCCTCTTTCTTTGAAACACAAAACATCTGCATGCATTGTTCGGGAAATAATAAAAATAAGAGAGCTGCACTCAAATTATGAGTTTGAACAAGTGTGGGGAATGTTTTAAAAATCTATTGCCCTCTAAGTTTATCTTTATTTAAGCCGTAATATATCTTTTCCTTTACAAAATAGAATTAACAATGCAATGATTCATTCAATAAATCACACAAATCTGATAACTAGATCGAGGTTCTATGTTAAAAACACGCCAGTTCGATGTCAGATTATATGTTTTGCAATTCCTGGAACTGATATAGTTAACAAGATCCACTTCAGTTAAAAAGATTCCTATCACAACATTCAACGAGAGAAGTGTCCAGTAGATAAAAGATTCAATTTTATTATTTATTAAATAAAGATACTTGCCACGCCGAGGCTTGAAGTTTTATAGATTCTGCAAGTTTATAATACGATAACGAGTGGTGTGGTCGAGACTTTTGGATACGACGACGCTTCTACTAAGATATCATGTCCCAATAAGTTTATCATAGAGAACTATCATAAACAGTTACACCTCGAAAAAGCATCTCTTTTCTTTCTTTATTTCTCTCTCTCTCTCTCTGTCTCTCTGTCTCTCGAAAAAACACAAGTCAGTTTCAAATTGATCACATTTCATTCAGTAAAATCACAGGTTTCGGGAAAATAGTTGATAATTTAGAAAGAAAACATATTAACATTAGCGGACTTCGAAGGGTCTAAGTATATAAAAACGATTTGTTTATTAATTCACAAGCAGTTGGCGTCCTTCAGCATCCCGACCAATAATTCACTCGGTTGATTCCTCGTTCCTCTCTTTTTACGGTACAACTCTTCATTCTCTTTGTCAATCACATGTGACGGAGCATTCTTATTGAGGAAAATCTTGAGATTGTCTAGATTTTCCAGCTCGGATACCTTGCTTGGCGGCTCTGAAAAACTCAAACAGTTATAATCACAAAAGCTAAAAAATCTCACCATTAATCTCCTTCTTCTTGCTTCTAGATCGCTTGGCAGAGGAAGATCCTTGACTCGAAGTGGTTGATTGCCTATCAACAGAGTTTTACCGCATAAACTCAACGGGCATTTTATCAGAAGAATGCACATCCTGGACTAATTTTGGAGATTCTAATGTGGTGGATGGTGCTGATTGAGTCGCGAAGCGGTCAGATCCACTGAAGACGCTGGGCATTGGGGTTGAAGCAAAATCCAGGGTCACGTTGTCATGGACGTGTTCGTAAAAATCTCAGTTTCTCAAAGTTCATTTCCAAACCTTCCTTTCAGAATGTTCCAGTAAAATTCAGCTACACACAGTCGCTTTCTTTGTACACTTTTATTATTAAGGTTGCAACCATTTTTGAAAGAGAAAAACTGAGAGAAAACTTTTTGGATGTTTCATTACGGTTGTGCAAACTGCACAGGTTTGTGTTGCATCTTCAAAAGGGCTGACCTTAGACCCCCCCCCTTACAGAGACAAAGAGATAATGCACGGATTAAAAAAGGATGCGTTGCGTATTGCGTCGCATTACTGTCCTTTGACCCAGCTGCTACACAACGGGAAGGGAGTCTCTCCTCGTAGGGAGTGTTTCATTTGAGAGATTTAGTTGGCGTACCACGTCGTCTTCTGACCTCTCCCCTTTTCTTTGCTGCTGTCTTCATTGTTTTTGCGAACTCCTTTTTGTATTGCAACTCACATCTTGGGGATAAATTATTTCTTATCCCCTTAAGTTATATTGCTTTTGTATTGTGCGTGACTGTGAATTAGTAAAACGTTCTGTGCATATTCCTAGGATACTTCATACGTGTACCATTTTTTTAATTACCAACTTCATAATTATTCAGAACACAAAATAATTTCTACATCATTTTTTCTCAAAGCGCCTTCCCCAAAACAATCATCTGTGGTTCTGCTGAATCTGACTAATCGAATATGCGAACCTTATCAGTTCCGGGGATCTCAAAACACCAATCCATCATTTTGAGACATTAGCCTAAAAATTGATAACAATTCGTCAATTTTAACACGTTTTCACACGATGCTAGTAGTTTTCCGTCTTGATCATAAATTTTTCAGAAATTTTCTGAACAGTAGAGTGCAATAGATCTTTTTAAAATATTCTCCAGCCTTGTCTAAGTTCCTAATTAGAGTGCAACTATTATCTCTTCATCTTTCCTCGTCCTTTCATTACTGTTGTGCAGACTGCCTAGGTTTTTGTTGCATCTTCAAAAAGGTCAGGGGCCCCTTGGACCTCTCCATTATAGAGACACAGAGATAATACACGGATTAAAAAAAGGATGCGTTGCGTATTGCGTCGCATTACTGTTGACCTTTGACCCAGTTGCTACACAACGGGAAAGGAGCCTCCCTTCATGTTCATTTGAGAGATTTAGTTGGCGTACCATGTCGTCTTCTGACCTCTCCCCTTGTCTTCGCTGCTATCTTCATTGTTTTCGCGCGCACAAATTTATATTACAACTTACATCGTTTGGATTAGTTATTTTTTTTGTCCAAATGTATGCTGTCTTTGCTCGTTTGCATATTCCCTAGACTGTTCTTACACCCCACTCTTTTTTATTGCTCATTTCATAGCTTTTATCAATTATTTCAGCTCCCACAATGGCACATCAACAAAATCAAATCGCTGGATTCTCAACAAACTACTTCCACCCGGCACCTCCTCCACAAAACTCTCAGCCATCAAACAATGGTCAGTCAAACAACAGGAAAAGACCGAGGATCCTCGGTGGAATGAGAGCCAGGGATTCGATTGAAGAGAAAAGGATCAGAATCACAGAAGAGAATTTGATGGAGGCGGAGAAAATTAAGAAGGCTACACGAGTCTCGAAACCACATCGAGCCCTTCAGACCGCCTATGATCCATTTATGGGAAACATGACTGATTCTGAAAAAGAGGAGGAGGCACTTTCCGATGACGAGATGGAAGAGAATGTGGATCCGTACTATGAGGATTTGAGTAGAAAACAAGATATGATGTTCCAATTATCCCGCTTACCACCACCGAGATTCGGAGAGGATGCCACTGCAGATCTTCCAGAACCAAACAGAGTCTTTATCCCTGTGAACGAGTTTGATTGGCCACCCCTGGATGCACTGGATGGAATAGAGGAGGCGTATGCTCCTGGAACACTATTGTCTCGGCTGTTGGCTGAAAGTTTCAAGGACACTACTCCAACTCAGGAACAGGAAAATTTGAATAAAGGTAAGTCACTTATCAGGAAAGATTCGAGTAACTCCAGAGAGATTCCAGAACCAAAGAAGGTGAAGAATCGACGTAACAAATTGATGACTGTCTCGAAGAGACCGTCAGCAGCGAAGCCAAAGTCCCCGGAGCCAATTCAAACTTCCACCACAAAACAAGATTCCATGACTTACTCCTGGTTTGATCCAGCCACTTCTTCGACCCAAATGCCCAGCGTCTTCAGTGGATCTGACTGCTCTGCAACTCAATCACCATCATCCACTACTCCCGTTGAGTTTATGCGACAAGACTCTGTTGACCGTCAATCATCCACTTCGAGTCAAGGATCCTCCTCTGCAAAGCGATCTAGAAGCAAGAAAAAGAAGGTGGTTGAAGGTGAGATTTCTTTGCTTTTGTGCCTTTAACTTATGTTTATTCCTTACAGAACCGCCACTCAAAGAATCCGAGCTGGAAAATCTGGACAACCTCAAAATATTCCTCAACGTAAATGCACCGGCAGATGTGGTCGAAAGAGAGAATGAAGAGTTGTACCGTAAAAAGAAAGGACCGAAAAATCAACCAAGTGAATTATTGGTCGGGATGCTGAAGGACGCCAACAGATTGTGTTAACTTACTTTTTACTTCTGAAATCTGTGATTTCACTGAATAAACTGTAATGAATTTAAAACTGATTTCTTCCATTTTAAGAATGAAAAAGGGTGAAACTAAAAAACTGGAACCAAAAAAAAATCAAAGATGAATGAAAGTTGTTTCTAACAAGGGAA
>GL380231.1:43458-65247 GCA_000143925.2 Caenorhabditis brenneri | reverse complement strand
GAGCGCCCCTCTAACTTCGGATTGGAGGTGGGGCACCTTGGGCCTACCTACCCACAAAATATTCAAGAAATCCCGAGGGGACACCTGGGGACCTTCCCTTGTAAGTTTTATGAGGGTTCTCCTACAAATACTCTAAGCTTTCAAAAGTATTTATTCTAATTTCTCCCTTAAATGCTAATTATCCAATGTTACGAAAAATTTGTCAAAAAATGTCAAAAAAATTCCGTCAAAAATCGCTCATTTTTAACTTTGCGTGTGTCGTGTGTGCCGCATTTTTGAGTGAGCGGTCTGAAACTGTCTGGGCACACGTAAAAACGTATTGGCTTTGTGGGGAACTTTTCGGTGTGATGATCCGACTATTTTGAGAAGACTTATAGCAAGGAAAGTGAAAAGTGCCAAAATGTCAAAATAAATTTGGCCTGAAATTTGAAAATTTATTTTTGTTTTTGAATGGTGTTGACACAGTTTTGGAAGGATTCGCTCAAAATTTCTGGAGCGTATGTAACTTGCCAGGCTCTATCGAATGAGCCATAACCCATGTCAATCGAACCACTCTGCCACTTGTGAGCCATAAAAATGTGCTCTAACTTTGATTATATGACCGCAGTTTCTGGCCTATAACAGGGCTCGGGAGCTGAATTCGGTCGTCAAAGTCGTATGGGGCTGTAGCCCTGATCATACTCTATGAGAAGGAAAAAGAATTAGAAAACCTTTAGTTCAAAAATTTTCCAGGTCAAAGAAAAAACTGGAATTTAGTGAAAAACTGGGCAAAAAATAGAACTAAAATCGTTCATAGGTGGCCATTTGCAACCGGGCAACTTGGGTTCGATTGGAATTTTTACGCTGGTTTCAAAAATGATATTCATTCATCCGATTTTTGAATTATTTGGGTTCACGCCTCAAGACACATGTTAGAAATGAGAAAAATTGAATAATTAAATGAAGACGTGTCGGCCTTTCTGATTCTCTATTGCACCGCAGGTCCCCAACGCATTCTAGTCAATAAATAATATAATTCATTCTTTTGTTCACTGGACGTTACTCTCGTTGGAATATGATCATTTGATACGAATAGTTCAAACGCCAGTGTATTTTGTTAACTTCATCAGTTCCAGGTATGCCAAAACACCAATAATCCCTCGAAGAAGTTGCTCCAAAAATTGAAGTTAGATCTTCAATTTTCAAGTTCCCTGATCTTATGATGATTTGGAAGTGTTTCAAAGATGGAGACTGGAACAGTGTCTGAAAAAGTGAATCTGCATAAGAAAGTTCAGAAAACTAACCTCCTTCAATCTCAGTAACTCCTCTTTTGAAATCGACTCAACTTCTACAAAGACACACGGAATATTCGACAAGTAATGAAGTGAATCACATCTAATACAACATTCCAAATCCAATCTGTTGATATTTTTCAGAGTAGCCAGCTTGAAAATCTTGTTAATTTCCAAATAATCTTTCATTTTGCTTTGGTTAATTGTCAGCTGATTCAAATGTTTTGAATCGAAGTATGGTAACCACTCCATCAAATTATCCTGATTATTGGTTCTCATGTAGATTGACTCTACTTTCAGTGGCTTGATTCTTGATATCAAATGATCCTTGATCGATTTCAAAACGAAAACCATATTCTCTTCCCAATCATCTCCATATTTCCGATAGCACCCACAAGTATTAAACAGTTCCCAGTAGGATGGTTCGGGCCGGCTGAACCAACCACACCCAAAAAAGATGTTCGATAGAATGGAGTCATAGCACTCCAGAATGGCCTTCAAATCATTGCAAAATACCGCTCGAAAATCGGTATTCTTGAAATACACTTTCTTCCTTGTATCTAACCTAGCTTCAACTTTACACTTATTATATTCTTCGGAATAATAAATATAATAATTCTTCTCTCTTCCGTTGTTCAAGACATTTAGTGATACTGCGATCGTGTTCGGACGCAGAGTGATAACAATGCCACTCAATGTTGAAATTGGTTTAGAATACTTGATGAACTCTCGGAGGCCATAACACACTTTTCGGAGTTTCAGGCTGAAAACAATTGATTTCCAAAATATTGTATCAAAAACTTACATTGAAACGAGGTCACACTCCTTCAATATTTTCCTCATAACCAGATCGGGCATTTTGAGCAACAATGAGTTTCGAGTGACATTCTGAGTTTTATGGGAATACCAGTTGAATAGTAACATTGAGAAATGAATCTTTTCCTCACGTGGATTTTGCCAAAGAATAACTGGAATATTCAAAAATTTTCCGTTAAAACAAGGGTCAAACTTCAATTAAAAACCCTTTTTTCACGTTTTTTATTGCTCTTAACCAAAACAAAATTGAGCATTAAAAAACAACTTATTAGAGACCGGTCAGACATGACGATGGAGTTTCAGTAAGTGAATGGTACCACTGGATAGCCAAGAACAAATCATGCACGATTATGTAATTTGTAATTGCTATGACCTTCTCTAGGTCAAACTACGTGGGTTTGAAAGGTCAGTTTAGGTAGTATTTAGTAGAGAAAATTAACTGAAAACCTATAGCAGTTACGAGGAGTGTATGGCTTGTTCTCAGCTATCCAATGGCTATCCAATCATTCACTTACTGTAAGCGTCGTCATGTCAGACCGGTCCCTAAGTAGACTCCCACTTTATCAGTTCCAACTTTTTGAGGAACTAAAATAAAATGTCAATTGGGCAAGAAAAAGAACATTTATTCAATAAAATAAACGAATAATGAGTACTCCACCTCTCATCCTCACTCTCTGGTGAACTTGATTTCCGAAAGAAAATCAGGATCAGGATGATTCCAGTAAACCTTGTGAACTTTATCACTTCCAGGTATTTCAAAACTCCATTCAGCCTTCCATTCCGAAGTGGCTGGTCCAAACATTGAAGTCAACTCATCAAGAGTGAAATATTGGGCAGTTGGTAGACCGACTCGGAAGTATACAAAGGTTGGAGAACTGAAAAGTGTCTGAAAAATGAAAATTGTTTTCTAAATGGTTTTTCTGAAAGAAACCTCCTTCAAACTCAACAATTCCTCCTTCGAAATCGATGCACATTTTAGATAAACTGATGGTATAATTGAAAACTTTTCGACAGGTTCCCACACTGTGAAGGAGTACATTCCCAACATATCGATGCTTCTAAGAGCTTCCACTTTGAGAATCTTGTCCATTTGAAGATACGGGTTACTTTCTGAATGAGTATTGTGAACTTTGACAATACTCAATGATTTTGAATCGAAGTATGGTAGCCACTGCATCAAATCCTCTTGTTTCTCTATTTCCATGAAGATAAATGCAACTTTGAATGGTTGAACTCTTGATTTCAAGTAATCTTTGATTGATTTCAAAGTGAAAGCCAGGTTCTCTTCAAAATCACCTTCGTTTTTCCATAAATCCAACTTGAACATATCCCAGCAGTTGAAATCAAGAAATCTTTGAAACTTGCTTTCAACACGGAGTTCACATCGTTTTAGAGTTGATCCACGAGAATCCAAGACTGCTTTCAAGTCGTTGAATAACACATTTCGAAAATCATCGTTCCCAAATTTGATATATTTTTCCTTCTTATAACTTTCATATTGTATTGTGCACCCATTGAAATGCTTCAAATAAACCACGTGGTGAATTTCTAATTTTCCATTCTTCAGTACTTCGAGCGCCATTTCGATTTCATTCGGGCAAACGTACAATGTAATGCATTCCAATGTGGACTCTGGCTGTGTATAATTGATGAAATCTCGGAAGCCACGACAGACTTTTCGGAGGTTTAAGCTAGAAAATGTCTACTTCAGAAAATAGATTTTATCAAAATAACTTACATTGAAAACAAATCACAATCCTCCAAAATTTTCCTCATGACCAGATCTGGCATATCGAGTAGAGTTACTTTTTGAGACGATTTTCTTGACAGACAGAACAACTTGTTGAACAAAAACATTTTGAGAAATAAATCATTCCTTGACCGTGGACTGACGGAAAAGGAAACCTGTCTCCGTCAAAATCTAGGGTCACAATGTCATGGACGTGTTCGTAAAAATCCCAGTTTCTCTGAGTTCATTTCCAAATCTTTTTTTCAAAATGTTTCAGTAAAATCAAAGATTTATTTGTACACTTTTATTATTATTATCAATATTATTAAAATACAGTTTTTCAGAAAAACATCAAAAAATCACTCGAATCCAAGATTCAAAAAGCATCTTCTAGCGGTCATTTTCTAAGAAGTACTACATAAAAGCGAGATCATCGATCAGTTTATCATATTCCATCACATTGAAACATCGGATCACATGGAAATTTTCACGGTGCACAGACATGGCGTTACGGACGGCGGTGAGGAGGAGGAGGGTGTTGCCGACGAGGAGTCCAGCCTGGAATAGTGCATGTTAGGTTTTTCGGTCAATCTTGGGATAGAGATAGGGTTCTTAGCCTTTTTAAAATTCTCCTGGGCTTCACACATGCTTTTTTGTGAAGAGAGAGAGAGCGCAGAGAAGCCAGACACTCTCGTTTCTTTGCACTCTCCATTAAGCCTTCAATCTCTCATCTCGTTCAAATCTACTTTACAGTACATTTCGAAACTCTAAAAGTCTACTAAGCGTCTACAAAGCTCTCGTTCTCTATCTAGTTAAAAAGAGAGCGCAGAGAAGCCAGACACTCTCGTTTCTTGGCCCTCTCTCCACTCATCCCCCAATCCCCTCACCTCTTCCGGATCCTTCCCTTGCTTTGCATACACCTCAAACCAGTCTTTCATCACCCGATTCCTAGCCATCATGACAGCATTCCGACTGGCCTCTGATAGGTTATCAGCAGCTGAAAATGCACTTTCGATTGACACTTTCAATATTTTTCATCTTCTTTTTCTTCAACACTAACCGGTATTAAATAACAGAATGGCGAAAAGAGCACAAAACTCGGTGTCTGTCATTTTCGAGTGCTCCAAAGCGGTGCCCAACTCGTTCAGACACATTTTCAAAGGATCATAGAGCAGTTTGAGACAGGTGTCTTTGTCCATGACAGGTTCGGATTGGGTCTGGAATTCAGCTTCGAATTGAGCACCGTGGTCACTGAGATCCGTGTAGGAGCCGTCAGGGGCAATGATTCTGGAATAATGTTTTTTTTTGTTTTCATGGGAAAGAGGGATAAAATTTGAGTTATTTCACTTTGCAAAAACGTGAATGGACTAGATGATTTTTCTGCTTCACTATATTTTCATATAAAAGCAACGGATGTATTTTTGATTACTCTGCACTTTGACAACTAAAATCTAAATCAGTTGAGAAATGTTCACCGTCGAAGGTAAACGATACCATTCTTCGGCAAAACTTGGCTTTTTTAGAAGTTCCCGGAAAAATGGTTCCACTTTTTTACTCCACTAAATTTTACAAAGCAGTGAGTTTTTTCCCAAAAGTACTAATGGTAAGCGCATTTAACTGTAAGAAAAAAAAGACATTTGAAGGAAAAATGTGGGCCTCCGGGCCGAGCCGAGATTTGACAATAATGCATTGAAAGGAACCATGAGAAAACTGTTAGGCCCAACCGAATCAGGGGAAATTGGTGAAACATCATTCTTCCGAATAATCCAGCCGTTTTCGAAAATTCCGTTACGGAATACTGAGAGTTTGTCAATTTTTTACACTGTTTCTATAAACTGTCATAGTGAACAAAGTAATCTGCAGGTGATTCGAAAATCATGAAGTTTTTCAACCTTCAGCTACCAATTTTAATACAACATTTTCAGGTGGATTTGTCCCAACCAAGAAATGTGATCATTTTTTAACCGTTTCTCAATTATGTTATATCACTGGTTTTGTGGAAGTTTCATTCAACAACTATCACTGTGATCGGATCGAAATTAGAAAAAAGGAAAAAAAATTTACGCTTGATAACAATCGCAGAAAATTTTCAAGATTCAAAAAGTTTTCTGTTTCAAAAAGTTTTCATCAAAAAAGTTTATCAGCTAAACTAATGTGTCGAGAAATCGTTTGCTCAATCTAGGTTCAAGATTTAGAAGGCAATCCTCTACTAGCAGTCCACAAAAAATCACGATTTTCACTTAAAGAAGAAACACAAATTTTTTGGTTTTTGTGTAAAATTTTATGTCAAACTCTAGTTCCGGTTTTTGTGTACTCATTATCAGATTTTACTATCATTCAATGTGTTTCCTGGGAGACTGTTCCTTCTCTCCTAGAGCTTTACCAAAATACTACTTTCAGAGTTTTCAGAATCCCCATTCAGCATCTTTTATCTCTTACCCTCTGGCACCTTCATCTTACATCATTCATTCATCTTACAAGAAATTCCCTTAACTAAGCTAATCCATTTACCCCGAATATCCTGTACACTCTTTATAACATCCCTTCACCTCTTGACAGGTCAATTGAGATGGTAATCTCCATAAACAACAACAACAACAACAGGTCGTAATTGGTTTGCCCAGGAGCTCAGGGGGGTAAAGGTCTCTTCAGTCAGACCCACATACACTAAACCACCCTCGTTTTTTTCTCCACCCCCCGTTAGAACTTACATCGTGTTTGTTTTTGATCACCTTTTATCCTTTATCTCGTTGCCTAACACCAAACTCATAACCATATTCATTTCAGAATGTCCAACCGACTTGTCAAGGACTTGCTCATAATAGCCAATGAGAAGAGAAAATCTAAGAAGATGTCTATTCATCAGGACGTTCTCTTGATTAACTTTATCAAGTCGATTCAGACCCGACAAAAAAGACTTAACGATCGGAAGCGTCGCAGAACGCTCTCGGAGATCTCCAAGACAGAGATGGTTAAGAGAATGAAAAAGATTGATGAGGAAATGAAGGAGTGGAAGGTTGAGGAGCCGATCCCACCCCAAGAGTTGGCCTCGCCAAAAACCGATGAGCAGGAGGTCAAGGAGATCTCGGAGACAATGGAGAATGAGGAGGAGTCCGAGGACGTTTGGGAGGACGCCAGAGAAAACTTCGAGGAACCAGCTGAGGAAAAGGCAAATAGTCCCATCTACAACATATTCTTGAGCGTAGTCTCTTTATTCCAATTTTGATTCTGATTCCCTCGAATTTATATATTGTTTTCCAAAAATTTATGTTAAAAAAGTTTTACTGGCCTTTCGGCACCGCTGTCTCTAAACCTCTCGGTTGTCTGTAATGTTTCTCCAAAATTGAAGCATAATAAATCGATGATCTATCTATGTGTTCTATTGTTTCTCAGCCAAGGTCTGACCTTTTGTGACACCCACCTGTCATAAGTGATGGAGTCTAGGCTTGTTTGCGAAATACTGTTTCGAAAATATGTTAACTGTTGCTTCCAAATTTTAGTTACGCTTGTCTGGTAGCTGCGTCAATTCAAATCTCAAAAAAAAAGTTGGAAGAAATTATTCCAAAATAAAAATAAGAAAATGTTTGAAAATTGAAAGGAGGAACGATTGAGTAGATAGTTGTCGGATATACAGAATTTGATGCTTTTTAACCCTCTTATTCTCTCCTTTTCTCATGATTTCTCACTCGTTAGCTCTGTTTTCCTTTTTCGTCTAATTCTCTTCTCTCTTCTTGAGAACCCTCTACTATCGTCTCTAAACCTCTCAACTGTCGACACTATTTCTCTACCCTATAGGTCTATAGGGTCTATCTATGTGTTGTTGTTGTTGTTGTGTACCACTTGACCTGTGTTTACCGTTTTATGACACTAGTTGTTTAGATAAAGAACAACAAAACAACGGGTCATAATTACTTTTCCCAGGAGGACACTAATCTTCTACTCTCCCGAAGGTAAGGGGCTAAGGTCCCCTCAGTCAGACCCACATACATTCATCCACTCTCGTACCATTCTCCTCTTATTATTTCTTTTTTGATCACCTTCTATTCTTCACCTTGTTGCCTAACACTAACCTCATCCTCATTTCAGAATGTCCAACCGACTTGTCAAGGACTACCTCAAAATGGCCGTTAAGAAGCGAATCGTCAATTATAAAAAATCTGAGAAGATGTCCTACTATCGGGATGCCCTCCTGATCAACTTCACCAAATCGATTCAAGAGCGGCAAAAAAAGCTCAACCGGAAGCGTCGCAGAACTGTCTCGGAAACTCCTGAGGCTACAAAAGACATGGTGAAAAGGATGAAGAGGATTAATGAGGAGATGAAGGAGTGGAAAGTTGAGGATAAGAAGATCAAGGGGCCGCACCCACTCAAAAAGTCGAATGAGCCAAAAATCGAGGAGCAGGAGGTCAAGGAGATCTCGGAGCCATTTGAGGAGGAGTCCGAAGACGTTTGGGAGGATGCCAGAGAAGATTTCGAAGAGCCAGCTGAGGAGAAGGCATATAGCACTTTCTACAACATCTTCATGAGTGTAGTCTCTTTTTTCCACTTTTAAATCTAATTTCCTTGAATTTATATATTGTTTCTCCAAATTTTCTAAATTAAAAAAGTTGTACTGGCCTTTCGGCACCGCTGTCTCTAAACCTCTCGGTTGTCTGTACCATCTCTTTAAAATTGAAACATAATAAATCGATGATATATCTATGTGTTCTAGTGTTTTTTAGTCGAGGGTTCATTAGGGGAATACTATTTCGAAAATATGTTAAATGTTGCTCCCGAATTTTAGATAAGCTTGTCGTGGTATTATTAGAGGAATACTATTTTGAAAAAGTATAAACTGTTGTCTCGAAACTTTACTCGTGCTTGGAGCGCGCGTTCAGTAAATTTTGAAACTCAATTAATTCTGAGAAAACTAGATGAAAATCTAAATTTCAGGAATTTTTTACTGTTTCAAAGTATTGTGAAATACCGGGGAAGTATGGAGTAGACAGTGCTGGAGTCGTAACTAATACCTAGTTTTTTTTTTACAAAATCTAGATAACTTTTGAACAAACCTCTAATCCTCTCGTTTTTTTCCAACTTTCCCTAGTTAGCCCCGTTTTCGTCTTTGGTCTAATTCTCTTCTCTCTTTTCCTATACCATACCACTCTAAACCTCTCAACTGTCCACACTATTTCTCTAGTCCTCTACAGGTCAAAAGGGTCTATCTATGTGTTGTTGTTGTTGTGTATCACATAACCTGTGTCTGACCTTTTACGACACCCCCTAACTGTCATAATTGATGTAGTGCAGTTGTATTGGGGAGTGTATACATGGGAATACTGTTTCGAAAAGGTATTGTAAGTGTAGCTTGAAAAGTATTTGTAATCACTTTAGGAGACAACGCAAAAACTCTGAAAACTTTTTTGCTTGACAACTTCGAAAATGAATACACAGTATTACCCACACGATCTTCTTAGGAATTTCCATCCAACCTTAAACTCCTTCACAGCATGGGAATTTTCATAACAATTTGAGTGTTCTAAGATTCTATCACAAAAAAGAAATTGCCGTCAAATCTGATGCCCAGTACGCAAACACCATTACTAAATTTGCGCTACCCAATAATGCAGACAGTGTCCGATTTCCCCCCACCCCAATGCCTTACTTTTGATTTTTCAACCCATCATTCTTGACAGAAATGTAATATTTCTCCAACATTGCCAACGAAACAGCACATTGTTTCACGAGAATCTCTTTTGTATCGAGGTCAAACTGCCGAAAAACGTTCAACGCATTCATCATTTCGACGTAGAGGATCAACTCAAATCGCACCTTTTCCTTATAATATCTCTCGTCGAAACGGGTCGGACGCATTTTCTGAAATGAAGAGGAGCTGAGGTAACATAGGCCGAGTTAGTACAAATATTACTAAGCCAGTTCCGCCGAGCATCTCTCGAAGTGGTCCGTTACAGTAGAACATCCGACGACGGTCGATGGAGATTTTGTAGAGGGCCTCGAGGATCTCGATGTAGTTTTCGCCAGGGATTTCTGAACATTGGAGAATGGGTTGATTAGGAAAAAAGGATGGGTTGATTTTCAATCAAAATATAGCAATTTCATTGAGTTTTATGTTGAAAAATAAGGCAATGGCAGTTCAAACTAAAACTTGCGAGTTTGCAGGCAAGAATTAGCCAAGTTGAGAACAAAAAATTGGCATGCAGTAAGCTTTTTTGGTGGTTTATTGAGGTTACTGTAAGGGAAAAGCTATTGAGCAACATAATTTTATTTATATTTCAAAATTTGGACAAAAGTTGATTTTTTTTCTATTCGTTGAATGGATGTTCTAGCAATCTCTGCACGGTCTCTCTCTCCCTCTCTTTATTTCTTTATGATTGGGACTTGTGTATCAGAAATTTCATCATTGCAACGTCCAAACGGAGTTGTTGAAATGGTATTTTTTAACCCTGACAAAAAATTTATGTTTCAACAATCCGAGATCTTCCAAATGTTCTGAGAACGAATAATCTTGCTTTAACTCCTGCTCATTTTGCAGCATTTTTCCATGCTTATGAATTTTTAGAATGTAACTTTGAAACATTTTACTGTTTCGTTATAGTCAGAAATATTGTGAATATGTTCAACAATTGTTGGGTCTGCATTGACTTTTCTAAATTGATAGAGCTCATAGAACCTAAGCACTTTTGCTTCTCTGCGTCTCCTTCCATTTCTCTCTCTCTCCCTGTATTTGGAACGAAATAAAGCAAGGACCATCAAACTGATTTACGATTGGACACAAAAAATGAACTACTGAAACTGCATTTTTTGGTATGCCGACAAAAATTCATGTTTCAACAGTTCTATATTTTTTGAACAGTTCCAAGACTGGATAATGCTTTTGTATTCTTAGCAACTTTCGCAGCATTATTTCATTGTTTTCAAATTAGAAATGTGATCATTCAAAAATTCACTGTTTGAGTATTTTCAGAAATTATATGAGTGTTTTCATTGATTGCTATTTCTGATTCGAATTTGAAGTGCTCTAATATAGCGCAGTAAATCGAGGCACTTTTGCTTTCCGTGTAACTATACAGAAGAAGATGCACTACAAAAGTAAAGAGCGTAGAGAAGTAAAAATGTTCTCGAAACGGAAATACTTTCAAAAAATTCATTTGTTTTTTGAAAGATTCATGTTTCACAAACTCTGGATTTGTTAAGAGTTGTGTTTCGAGAGATCGGCTTCTCGTTTTGGTTAGGAAAATAAAGAGAAGCCGAGGACTGAGAGTGTTTGACGCATCTTTTGTTCCGAATTTTGAGCAGAAAATTAGAAAAAATAGCTGTTTCTGAATGTAGAAAAAAACTTTGTTCAGACACTGTTCGCAATATTTCTCTTTTACTTGATGAATATTCGCTTATTGAAAAAGTGTAGAGAGATCAGAGAAACCAGAGTGCCTGTTTTCTCTGCGCTCGGATTTCAACAAAATCAGTATATAAATAAGAAAGAGAAAAAGCGAGAGCGCAGACAGGCTAGACACTCTTCTTTCTCTGCGCTTTTTCCTTTTCTCGCTCTACAAAACATTTACAAGAAAGAGAGCACAGAGATACTAGAACTAATTTTCCACTTCAATACCCTTATTTTTATCAGTATTCCATCAAGACCCACCTTTAGGAAGTACAGGAAGTGCCTCATTACAAGTACTGGTAGTTGAAACAGTTGAAATCCAGCTGCCAGGAGTGGCAGCTGAGAACAGGATATCATCCAATTTCTCCTTCTTACACTCCTCCTCCTCGTGTTGTGAATTTAATTCTGAAGACGAGTTCGGAGAGCGTGGTTTTATTGAATCTCGCAGGTTTTGAACACCTGAAATGGAGAGAATTAAAGTAGGCGAGTTAGTGGAGATAAGGTAGATGATGAGAGGGGTATGGGTGTTTTAAAACTAGAAAGTATTTTTTGATTAGAAATTAGGTGGTTTTTGAAAGAATTGAAAAGGAAAGAATCATCATTTCTCATGAAGTACGTCTCATTTATGAAGTTTTTGAAACAGGAATTCGTGAACTAAATTCTGGAAACAAACAAAGCAAAGATAGAACAAAGCTTGATCTCTTTAACAATTTTCTGAAATATAATTTTCCCTAGAGAATGGAAGAAGAACCGCCGTTACGAGCTTCGAACAATTTTATACTCTTAATCCAAAACAGCAAAAAAAAATCTTTCTGCTCGTATTTCTAGTCTGAGAACATTTTGCTGAGCTGGATGAACCGCCCAAGATAAACACCTGACTTATTTACATTAATACCGAAACAGTAAAAAGTTTGAAGATCTTCTATACAATAAGTGCTTCGGACCGCTAGTATTATTGAACAAGTCAATGTACAATCATTTGAATACAGGGAATATTTTGATTCAAAGTATAGGAAAAACCAAAAACTCACTGCTCGGATTCATTCCCATCTCGATGCATCTGACATACCGGCATGCTCGACAATTCGATCGGTGTCCTGCAACTTATACGTGAACTACGCATCATTTGATGTCGAAACTATACATAATACATTGCTTGAAAATATAACAACCAAGTGGAACTGGTAACTTTTTCCCTGTTTCTAGGATGTTTTGAGTTTTCTAGTTTATTCACTTTGGTAATCAGTAGTAGGCTCGACGTTCCGCACTTAAAACTTTTCTTTCTCAATGCTCATGTTAAGTTTTGATCTAATGTTTCAAAATGTTCATAAAAACAAGTCAATGGTTAAACAGCTGATAACTTAGAATTGGAGAAATCAAATGAAAAGAGCGATTTTGATTCCAAAAAAATAAAGCTTTCCGAGACAATGATAATCCAGTTCTGTGTTGGAAAATGACACATTTTCTTTCTTCATGTTTCACCGTCAAACTGAAAGTTTTCACATTCAAAAAAACATATACAAGCTCTATGAAACTGGAAAATTGTACCGTTTTGAAAGCTTGTGAAATGCCTTTAAAATTGTAAGGTAGTGAAGTTGTCAACCCTTTTGAACAGTTCCCGGTTTCAAAACAGCCAACGTTACGATCAAAAAATTACTAACTGCTGCGCAGGATTTGTCAAATCGCAATCGCTGAATCCAGCTCAGGATCAACAAATCATCTAGTCAATTGTTGATTTATAAAGCTTCTGATGTAAAAATTTTTACAGTTTCAAAAAGTTGTTTTCATAAGTGAATATCTAATAATACTTATTCTAGCCTCGTTTCTTGTTCCATTTCATATGGCATTCAAAGATGAATATTTTTCTAGCCATTTAATTTCTTACACGCCTTTTACCCTTCCAAAAACTGCTCCCTATTCCTAATTTCCCGTGAGAATCAAACCAAACATCGCGGAACTTATTTTCCAGCAACTTCTTATCACCATTAACCAGGAAGTGAAATTTCATGCTCGTTTTATAGTTTCATGTCGAGGAGCAAATTGTGTGTGTGTTGGCAATCGAAATATATTTGGCAACATCAGTTTTACTACGACTATTCCACACACTCTATTTGATAAGGTGAACACGACGAATTGCATTTTCTTATCTCATTTTTCAGTTCAGTTTTTCCAAAAAATTGAGGTGATTTGTCTGTCTAGCAGTGAGTGAATGATGGTGTCTGACCCTTTGACTTCATATTTTTGACTTTTCGAAAAAAAAATCTGATTTTCCAATTCTTGATCAAAAATCTGAACGATTACTGTATGAAAATTACAATTTCGTCGTTCTATTCATTGAGAAAAATTGGAAAAATGAATTGAATGGATGACACACAATTGTTGCCATTTCTCTTATTTTCTGTCATGACTAAAAACGAATAAAAGAGAAAATGTAGACAGAAAATTGAAAAAATCGGAACACAAAAAACATATGGAATTGGGGGAAAAAGGGATAGACAGAATGTATGAAAAATTGTGATGACCAGCTGTGATTGCAGCCAATATTTATAGTTTGACTAGAGTTTTGGGCGATTTTTCCAGAGTAAATAATAAAAGAAAGACTTTTTTCTGTTCCGAAAAGTCAGTAAGATCTACTGAAAACTTTCAAAGATAGTCGTTAGCTTGTTTCTTTGAGTGAATTCTAAAACTTCCAGCCCTGACTGGAGCCTGAGAGTTTGGAAATCTTGATCTGAAATTGCCACATTGACAATAATATGTAAATAAGGGGGCGGGGTCAGATATTCAAATGAATATTTCCAGACTCTCATGCTCCAGTGAGTGCTGGAAATTTCAGAATCTACTCACAGGATCATCTACTTTCCGTATTCCGATTCATAGAAAATTCCTGACTTACCTGAAAAAAAACATTTCTTGCTAGGAGACTTGTTTCCAAAAATGTGAAACCTTTTTTTACTGTTTCCCAAATTTTATATAAAAATATTGCTTCAACTTGAATTGCTTTATCGATCCAAATTGCGAATATACACAAGAAACGGATATAACTTTTCTAGGAAAAACGGAAAATGTTACTGTTTCGGTAAGTTCATTTCACTATTCAACAATCAGTACCAATTGATCGTTTAATATTGGGTCCAATTTATTTATATATTTACGAGTAGATATTGTAAGCTTAGGTTACTGTGCAGATGTTCTCTGAAGATTTTTGATATTATTTCTTTTCTGTATCAAAAAGGCAGTAAGATCCACTAAAAACTTTCAAGGATACTCCTATGCGAACTTTTTGTGTAAATAACAGAATAAAGATTCACCTCTTCCACCATCACCAAAACCAGAAAACAACAGCGATTTTGCAGCAATTCAGTGTAAATCTACACTCAACATTAATTGGACCGTCAGGGCTTGATTTCAAAAATGTGAATTCATTTTTTTTGCTGTTTCCTAAACTTGATATAAAAGTGCTGATTCAACTTGAATCAATATCAATTTCACATTAATGAAATTCACATGAAGCAAATGTAAGTTTTTTTAAATGAAAATAGGAAACTTTTACTGTTTCAGTAAGTTCATTTCATGATTTGCAAATCTATGAGAACTGATTTGACTTCTTTCTTTAGAAACCTTTTATGTCGGACTTGCAGTTTAATCATATCAATATCCCGTGAATCAACATCTAACAATGTGTTTTTTCTCAGAAAAGTTTGCTGTTTCTGAATTTTTTCTAATACAAATTTTCAGATCGTTAGATTAATTCTCGTAAAACGTCCCGTAATTGCACACCTGAGCATTAGAAAAATTAAGCTAACACGCTCGTAAACCCACAAGAAAAACAATACTGTTCTGGTGCAAAAATTTACTGATTCAAAAGTTCAATTTCACAACTGATTGATTGAAACTGATGGATCTATCGGCATTTGTTTCTCTCCAGTAAATTTACTTTCTACCGAGCTGTGAAAGTCTACCCTGCCCTTTCTAAACGTTTCCCTTTGGACCCTTCGCCCTTCTCAAACCCAAAAAAACTCACTTCTATCCAACGGACACAACGAATTTCCAATGGGGTCCCTTCTACAGTAATACCGTCTTGACAGCACTACAGTACGACGGAAGAATGCGGAACAGGCGGCACAGGCGATACATCCAAAGTGATATCCACTTGAATTTGGGTTCTTGCACACGGCACACTCCTTCTTCTCCAGGGGTGCATTACTAATAGAGGATGATGCGGAAGTGGATGGAGGGGATGAAATGGTAGATGGTGGAGATGGTTTCATGTACGCAGATTGTGGAAGGGAAGATAACATTGTGGCTGGAGTTGATGGAGGATGCAGGGAGGTTGATGGGAGTTCGAATGGGTAACCGGTGAGCTGAAATTATTAGATTTTTGTGTAGCGAAACTGAGGAAGGAGATATAGCCTGTTTTATTATAGGTGTTCGAAATCGTAAAAAAATTCTGTTTCAGAAAAATTTTTAGTAGAACTAGGGCTTCCAGGAAATAATGTGCACCTTACTAGACCGTCAGAATAACATCCCTTGAGCCGAAAAATTAGCCAGAAGTTACTCTAGAACCCCAATAGTTGGATCTGCAGGTTATCCCGGATTACTGTACTCACCTGTCCAGCCCCATTCAATCTCATCATTGCTAACACTTTCTGCTTCCCAAGTACTTCCATTTTTGATATGTTTGAATTTTTCTATAAGAATTGATTTCTAAGGGTGATCTGGGATCCAATGAACTCGGTGGTGGGTTTAGTTCTGCAAAAAAGTGGATTTCAGTTAGATTATAGATAATTGAAAGGGAAGTTAACGGACAGAAGAGTTACGGAAGACTGTTAAACGGATAAATTGATGAAAATTACAAAATCTGAGAAACAGTAAATATTCTGTGTTGAAAGTTGAGTTTTGGTCCTGTTTCTGTGGAAAAGTGAACGACAAACTGTAAGTGCTGGAGGAAAGTTTATGTTCAATCAACCTATTTCAAAATTTTGGGAAAAATCTTCAAAAAACCTTTCCCACGAAAAATTTCAAGCATCGCGAAGAATGTAATGCACAAAACAGAATTATTCCGTGAAATAACAGTTTTGGAACAGTAAATTTCAGTGCCTTTTCGCTATTCATCCCTGGGAAGTCTTCCTCATGCTTATTGCTCATTATAAAAAAACAGATGAAAAGAAAAACACTTCCGGTTTTTGTCTTTTGACCTCAATAATATTCTAATGTCTTCTGTATAAGTTTCGGAAGATTAGGAGTTCTAAAACTAATCTTCGTGATAATTGCTTTTTGGAACAGTAATATTTGGTCGAAAAACCATGGAAAAACTAGTTTCACTCATATGGCAACTTTTGAGAAAAAAATTATTGAAACAGTAAATGTTTGGGGTTTTTGGAAAGCAAAAATATATTTACATTTTCAATATACAAAAATAGTTCCATTATTCAGTGTTGAAGTAGAAATAAAACAAAACTACGTACCTTCATGTATATTATTAGCCATTTATTTATTGTTGCCAAAAGTTTTCCGATCCGAAAATGGAAAAAGTGAAACAGTAGAAGTTGACTATAAAACTCTTTATACATCTGACAACCAGAGCATCTCTACTATTATGTTAGAATTGATACAGAGGAAATTTTTTTCAAAATTATTGGAACCTGAAACCGAACTGGTAATTATGAACGGGTCTTAGATTGATTTGTTTTTAAAAACGACTGAATCTTCGAGTAGTAACTCATAGAAATGATCAAATAGCGTTGAAACAGTTTAGCTTCTTTACTGCCTTAAAAACTCCAAATGAAGTATGAAACAACAAAACAAAGATTCTTACGAGTGACTGGAAAAAATTGAAACAGAGACGTCATCCAAAAAATTAATTTAGTTATGAGCAGTTGTTGAATCTGTTTGTTAATGCTCCAAAAAACAAGTTACCAGTAAAAATCGGTTGTGAAACAGCGCATTTTCGGTGAAGATCCCAACTAGGTTTCCTTATGTTTCGGATCATAAAAACAATATGAAACCGTGAAAATTGGAAGCCCTCAGGAAAAAAGTTCAGAAAATGTTAGCTGTTTCAAATAGTCTAGTTATCTTAACTAGGTTTTTTAAATTGTTTGAATTGAACCGGAACAATATTCCATTAGTGGTTACATTGTTGCTTAAATTAGACTAGTTGTTTCACAAATAAAAGGAATTCCAAAGAGTCCGTAGCAACTCACAGTAATTTTTCAAAATTGTAGAAGAGCATACATGATCGATTTTGGAAAGTCAATCTATGTTCTCATGAGTTCTGAACTACAAGAGATATCTGGAACAGTAGATGTTCAACTTTACACGAATTCTGTGTCATGAAGTTTTTTTGATTACTTTATACACCGTTTTGAAAACAGTGAAAATCAGGAATTTCAGAAAAAAGTAACTGTTTCAAAATTGTGTTATGCCTAACATACAATAGTTCAAGCCAATTAGATACTCTAACAAGAAAGAGTGAAGTTTTTGAAAATTTTTGAAAAAGTTTTCAAGAAAGGTTCCTCTGACATCTACATGCTAACCTCTCAAAATTCATTTCTGAACACTGCATCTCAAAATTTCTAGCTGTTTGAAAATTTTGTTTCACTCACCAAACTAATAGTTCAAACCAATTCATATTCATTATCACACTTTTTTGAAACAGTAAATGTTCCTGAAGGATTGAATTCAGACTCAGGAATGCTGAGCTCTTTCAAAGGGTTTTTCAGACACACTCTCCAAAATCCTACAGTACCCATCTCGGAATTTGATTTCCATTGGAAAAAAAACTCGAATAGTATTGAGAAAATTTCTGTTCCATAACCCTCATTTCTAGTTGAGCTTTGAACTGTTCTTACTGAATCTCAGATATCGACTCGAATTCGAAAACCTACAGTACCTCAATCAACCTAAGCCCATCAAATTTCAAATCAAAACTTTTGGAAAAAAAAGAAACAAAAGATAACAGATTGATGATGATCAAGTTGGAATGGGAAAGTGAGAAGAAGAAGAAAAACAGATGTTTGGGAAGGAAGGAGGAAAGGAAATGAAAAGAAGAAGGAGAGAATGTCAATGCAACACACGAAAAAATGTTGCGGACGGACGGAGGGGGAGGGGCAACACAGAACAAGTGATATCAAAAAAAAATGAAAAATTAGAGAGAGAGAGAACGGAGACGCAGAGAAAATGGAACTGTCAAACTACTGTGTTCAAAAGAGAATGACAGATTTCTTTGCACTTTTCCTTTTGATTTTTGCAACGTTTTTCCTCCAAACTTCAATCAAAAGGACATGTTTGTGTCGTCTTCGTCTAAGTTGTTGATCGAAAGTCGGCCAGTTTCAAAGTGCAAGTGGGCGGAGTCTGACCGGGCGGGGGCAGGGCAGGGACAGACGGCTGTCTAGGATAGATAGCAAAAAAAGAGAGTGAACAACATCAGGAAGAGAAGAAGAAGAAGAAGAGTTGCGGTTTGTGAACTTTGACGGCGGGACGGGGTTTGGAAGAGGAGGAGATGGAAAATATGTGTGATATTGGCAGATGGAATGGAGGGAGGACAAAGTAGATCTGATATTTATGGAAACGGGAAAAATGGAATTTATAGAATCTCGAGATCATGGGAATCTGGGATTTTGTTGGATTTTGAGATTTTTTCCGTTGGGAATTTCAAATCAAGAATCGTAGAATCCAGAAATCCTGGGCTTCGGAAAAAATGTCATGAATTGTGCAGTTTTTCTAACTCCGAAATAAAATTGCGTTTTTGAACTTTTTTTCAGATTTCAGGAAATCAGAAATTTCAGACCAATAATTTCAAAGTCTAGAAGTTCTGGAGTTTTTGCTCCAAAGCTTCAGAATCTGATGTAATCTAAGAACTCTACGGGTCTTCAAAAAACTTATTCTCAAATTATTTTGAATTGGAAGAAATTTAGGCCCAGTACAGAAAACAGAGTATTCATAGGGTTCTTACAGAAAATCATATTACTTTTTTTACTGTTTCGAAAACTTTTATTCTGGTCAATTCTAATCTAGTTTCATTCCTCCTGGTCCATCCATTTACTCTAATAAAATAAATCTCAAGCTGCTAAAACAGGATCAGAAACTAGTGTGATATTCCAGAAAAATAGAATTTTCCATTAAAAATCTAAATTTTGGAAATGTTCGTAATTTTTTTTTTCGAATCTTCACATCACTGTTTCGAAATCGTGTTTTCAGAGCATCAGAAATATTTTTCATTGGCAAAAAGTCTTTATACCCATGTTTCCGCATTTGTTAATACAGTAAAGTCGATTGAGAAACTGAAACTAGTCATTTGAAACGGAAAAATCAGGATTTATTAGCACTTTTTACAGTTTCTTGATGAATAAGCTTCATGGAAACAAAATCCTAAATTATACACTGCTAGTATCGTAAGTTTTTCTATTACAATTCTAGAACCGTAAGAAATTATACAATCCTAGTCACGTAAAATTGTTAGTGCAAATCTCAGCTTTGGAAACTAGAAAGACCATGAAACCGTTGATATCAAAGTGGATCTATGGCTCATTGGACTACTTTTATGCTAAGAATAATTATGAATCTTTGAATACAGTAAGAACTTACTGTTTCGAAAACAGTGTGTTTTCGAGACACTGTAGGATTTATTGTTTTTAGTTGCGTTGAATATCATCGAACTGTCTGATTGTATCATCCTATATATTTGAGAAATATTCGGAACAGGTAATTTCTGGCAGAAAAAATACTACACTTGTGAGACATGCAGTTATTCCTGTTGAGTTATGTGTTTTCTGGGACAAGAACCTCTTACTCAAAAAAAAAATTTCCCTCATACATCTCTGGTAATCATGATGGTTTAAAAAAGAATTATGCTTCCATCAAACTGGAATTTTAGAAATTACTTTCACGAAAATAAGTAACAGTAAATTCTTAGCCGCTCCGTTTTCCACTAACTGGAAAGGATTTGTTAGCAGTATCTAATTTTTTAAGTTTTTACTGTTTCTCTAACATGTAAATTTTGCACCAAAATCAGAAAATCCTGATTTTGCCAATTGATTTTTTTATCATTATCATTGAACTCTGTGATCAATTGATACAAATGTGAAAAATATTTGATACAGTAGAGCGAAGTCCACAAAATGGAAGAAGTTTTGAAACACTGACATTGAGCAATTTTCAAAACAGTTTTAATTTTAAACCGGAAAATTGATGATAAAAATTTCGGAAAATGTTGCAGAGTGCGGAAAAAAGAGGTTTCATGGAAATGGTTACCGTAAATTCTCTAATTGAGGTGCCCTTCTAGTTGAAATCCCCCTCCAATAGTGGTGCACTCTCAAGGGGCCTTTGAAAAATAGAGTTGCATGCACTTTAATTGGAGTATTTACGGTTCTAAACAGTGGAATTTTTGACTAACGTTCACTTTATCTAGAGGTTTTGAAACTGTCAAATGCTTTTTTTGTAAATGCGTGTGTGTAGAGACATAAGAAGTACGGATTGCGTTTCGATTTTCTAGTTGCAAAACCCAAAAATCATCGGATGTTGCAATAAATTGCTCATATTAGTTGGAGGCTGTGGGAGATGCTGAGTACTGAACACTGTTTTGCCTGTTTTATCACTGCTGACAATATTTTAGATTCGAATTAAACTTTGGATTTGAAACAGTGAGAATGCAAATAATCCTGTAACTCATGGCACAGAAAATCCACAATTGAAAACACCTCATATGCTTTCGATTTAGGAAACACTATGAAACAGTTGATATTTTGATCTGTAGTGGAGCTTCTACTCGTTTTCTCATCGAAAATTTTTTGAGAAAACACTGATTGGACAGTCGATTGGCTGACTGGATTTCGTAATAACTTATGTACAGTGGCGAGAAATGGTGAGGGTACCTCTGCATAGAGATTCATAACTCCGTTCAGACTCAACCGATTGACTAGAAATTTTTTTCTGGAACTACTGATACGTATTGGAAGAGATCTATAATTTTTCTGTCAGTATAAATTGTCCGAATTTTTCAGAATTTTCAGTTGTATGTGAAATTTTAAAAACTGAAAATCAAAACTTTTTTTGTGGTGTTTTATTTTTATCATTTTGACTCAAAAATGTTGTAAGAGGGTCAAATGAACAAAAAATGTCGATAGACCAGATATCAACATCCCGGCTCCTGAGCTTCAAGCCTAGAACCTCGAAATGAGCCATTTAGCTCAAGATCCATAACTTGTCTTAAAGTGGTCCAAATGGACTAAAAACTCATGAGAGCATCAAGTTTTGACTCTATGTTAATATGCGATCAGAAATAGAATTTTTGGAAAAACTTCATTTTTTCGGATTTCAGCGTATCATGGATGCGGTAGTGGAAGTAGTGGACCCGCCCTAATGAACCCCTCCCTAAAATTCCATGCGATCGCGCATAAACGAGTTCCAGCTCGAAAAAGATGCTGTCATATGTTGTCACGCAAAATTATCCATGGAAAGAAATGTTTGATTTCTAATCTTCATACTCTGACCCGAGATAGAAGGCCTTGCTGTTGGGCCTCAGTATCCTTGTACAGGTTGCTCTGTAGCTACAGACTTATCTCTTCCCTCTCTGGCGCATTTACCGCACACCAACTGAA
>GL380231.1:10929-29006 GCA_000143925.2 Caenorhabditis brenneri | reverse complement strand
AAAAAAAGAAAGGAAAGAGTAGGTAGGAGAGCCCATCTGTGGAGTAGGAGGAGAAAAGAAGGATGTAGTGTCTGAACGGGGGATGGGCGGGGAAACAATTGCAAAGTATTCATACGAGTAGGTGATACGCAGATAAGATTGTTCTCCTCTCTATTCTCTCCAGAAAGAAAGTTGTTGAAAAAAAGGGGCGGCTCACCTTTTCTCTTCTCACACCTACAAAAGATATAGAGACATACATATTGAGAACACAGAAGGACTCTAACTTCTCATGACTCTTCACCTAGATATGCCCCATAATTACATGTAATGCAGAAAGTCTTTTTTCGGAGCGGACGGATATGAAAAGAAGAGAGAAGAGAAAAGTGCCGTTGTGTTGTTGCTCCTCAAAAAGAGCCCAGATTGAGCAAAAAAGATGGATAGACACGTAATGCCAACACAGGGGACACACGGCTAATTGGGGGCGAAGAAAGAAGAAAAAGATGAAAAAAAGGAGGAAGAAGACATTGGCACGAAGAGGGGAGCAGAATTTATTCCCACTCTAAACAAAGTGATGATGATGATGAAGATGTTGAATCATATATTGGTTGCGGGTTTTTAGGAATTCTATTCTAAAATGGCAAATGAAATTACTCAAATTGAATTTGATGAATATAAAGGATTCTAGGTCTTTGGGGTTTCTCTATTTTTCAGTTACAGTATGACGCTTTCTGCAAAAATATCAGGAAGGAGGAGGCCTGAATTCCTGTTTCTTGTGTCAAAATGAACGTATTCTTTGGAAAAAGATTTGCAAAGATTCTAACTAAGAAAAACATGCAATTTTCCGAATGTTAGGTTCGATAGAAGTTCATGCTTCCGAGTTCTGAAAACACGGATACAATTAAAGATCAAGGTTCTAGAATGTGCGAAACAAATGTGAAGTGTTTCCACCACGAAGCTCGAAGAATCAACTCGAAAAACGGATCTAACAAGGGAAGTATTTTTAAAAAGTGGTTGGGAATTGGCTGAAAATTTGCACAAACGCTCTTTTAATATGCCTGAGTTCCCAAAAAAATTTTCAGCCTCTTTTCTTTTGATGAAAATTTTTTCATATTTTCGGCTGAAAATTTTCAGACAAATTTTTAAAATTTTCTTATTCTCGGAAATTCACAGTTCTGGGGACCCCAATTTGGGGTTAGTAGTATTTTAAGCCCGATCCCAGTCTATTTTGACGATTTTGGACCCATTTTCGAAAAATTCGCAGATGTAATAAAAATCTGAATTTCGAAAAAATCGGTATATATCTTTTGAAAATGGTTTTGGGGACGAGAAAATTCGCAGGAATCCCATTTTTATGCGTTTGAACATGTCCTAAAATTTTCAGGAAGTTCTGGAAAAATTCGAAAATTTCGAGTTTTCGACCACACCATAAGGGTGGGTCCTTAGGTGCAAAAATTTTTGAAAAATTTTTTCGAAAATTTTTTTTTTCCAAACCTTTACCAAAATGTATATTAAAGTCTGGAAAACCCACCATTGGGTTTTAAGCATATGATGAGCTCGATAAGGCCTCAATTTTTGCTGTTTTTGGAGATAAATGTACTGGAAACAGCACCAAAATCCAATTTTTGAGGTCATTTCTGAAGAAAAGAGGCTAAATTTTTTGGACGTGACTTCCAACAAGGGTATCTATCAGCCCAAAAAATTTGAGAAAATTCCCAACCACTTTTTAATAGTACTTCCCTTGTGAGAGAAAAAAAAAACTAGCAATAAAATATTAACGAAAAATGTTTCATTGAATTATTATTTCTTTTGCTTTGAGTCAGCAAGTACTCCATTTCGAATCGATAATATGAAGTTTTGTGAACTACACCAAGTCTACAACATTATCTTTTGCTGCGGAACATCCTTTCCATCAATTTTCAAAACATGAAGCTTTTTCCAATCAATGAAATATGATTAATTTACAGACACGCATTTTTCGAATATCTCAAAGAAGCCGAATTCTCAAAACCACAGAAGCATCGATTTGCATTAAGATTCAAATAGGAAAAATTGTAAAAAAACAAGGATTTTTTTTAAAAACTTCGTATCAAAGTGGGGCCATTAATACCTTGGAGCATTAGACACTTTATGAATGGATGATTCAAAACAGTAATCTATCCAGGATTCCTAAAATACTTCCGTTACGGTGTTTGCATATTGGACTCGAAAGTTGACACGACAGTCATTTCATAATACCGGAACATCTCCACATATTCAAGGGTGAAACTAGAAAACATCAAAATACAAGCATATATATTTCTTAAAAATGAACTGAAAATTCCCGATATTTATTCATAGTTTGTAGCTGAGAACGGACTAGATCTTCAAATAGATATTAGGAATGGAAGAAATCAGATGTATAGTTCAGCAACAGTTTTTGTGACGTAGGTGTTGTTATCGAAGCGCCATCCTAGATATGTTTTGATCAGACAAATTAAATGTCCTATCTGTCAAACAATGTAAAATCTTAGAATCGAGAATTGAAATCTTATTGATGAAACGGGAAAAAAAGAAGAATTGTTCATTTTTGAAAATTTGAACAACCTAGGACTTCTGAGAGACATAACGACTCAGTGATTCGGTGTATTCAAAAACTCTATTGCTGAAACATTCTTTTTTTTTTCAAATTTCTCAAAACTAGTTTTGAACTTATATAATTCGAACCCAAAGGGTCAATAGTCCATCTTATCGTCAATTCATCGCATAAAGATCTGACAGGAAAGTGGAGAAAACGGAAATCGAATAAGCCGGAGAAACTGAGATTTTTGAGTGGAGATTGGAAGGATGTTGCAAGAGACGCTGCAAAAATGAAGGGAAGGATTGGAATTTTTTTCGGTTTCGCATAGTTTCGAAAGGGATGTCAATGTATTATTTTTTGCTATCTTGCAAACTCGATCCCGGATCACTAACAACAATCGATGAAAATTTGCCGAAAATTGAACTACAGAGTTTTCAAGTCTTCCCTGTTTCTAGATATTGGTTTGAGAAGTTCAGGTCTCGTGCAAAACTATTCTGCACAACTTGTACTAATCAATAGGAATGTACCTCAGTTCAGCCAAATGAATATTTGAAAGCTTTCTCTGATGAACTTATGCTTGCAATGAAAACGTTTTGAAATAAATTCTAGCTTTCAGCGAGAAGGAATCGCAACTTTTCATTATATCAAAAAAGGTATGATTATCAATTAAAAAGTCATTTTTGCAACATTTCTCATCTATTTCATAATGTGAAAAGTACTGAAAATCACAGAAGAACTTCACAATAAAACTGAACACAGTCAAGCGGATGGGTGTGACGATAGGAAAAAAGACTCTAGATTTAAAAAAAAGTCGATAGGAAATTTAACGTTCACAGAAAACCCGAATTCTAAATGAAAATAATTCGAAACAGTAACTACTAGTAACTACTAGAGACGTTATGACATGAGAGAGAGAGGCAGAGAAGCTAAATAGTCTAGCTTCTCTGACACTCTTCAAATAAAACTCTTTCGAAAACATGATTATAAAAAGTTCAGAAAAAAACAGTATTGTGAGATAAACTCATCGACGCTGACCAATAATATATGCAGAAAATGTTTCAGCTTCAGAACCCCATGGAACAGTAGTTTTTATTGGGAGATTTTAGAAAACCTTTGAAGAGGTTAAACGATGATGAAAAAAAAATCGGAAATCGGAATTCAAACTCAAAAAACCTCAGAACAGTGATTATTTTGAGAAGTGCTCTGTGATAGAAGTGAAAAATTGAAGAGACGCAGAGAAGTTAGACAGTCTAGCTTTTCTGCTGCTCTCTTACCCTGCAGAAGGTGTAAAGTGGGCGGAGCCTGTTCTATGACTGAAGATGCAACAGGTTGTGATAGTTTGATCCTTGGGAATCTGGACTATTCAAAAAAGTGGGCGGAGTCTGACTCCCTGCATCAAGTCAATACCACAATTATTTTCATAGTTTGTACATCCAGTGCTAAACTACAGATTTTTCTCCCCCAGAGCAAAAGTCACCCACCTGCTCCCAAAGCAAAAACTGGTTACAAAAAAATGAGCAATCGAGGAAAAAATTCCTGTGAGCAAGAGTTCTTTTTTTGCACTCTCTGTCAATTATTGTGTGACCAAATAGAAGTGATTATTTGTGTCCCCTGCCCCTAGGGGTGACTGTTTGTTTGACCAAATGATGACGAATAAGTTATTGAGAACAGAAGAAAGAGAGAGAGAGAGAGAGAGAGGGAGGAGAAGAGTTCAACTAGAAAACACACAAATGAAAAAAAAGACAGGATGAAATGAGAAATTGGGTATAAGTAGGGTATCGCCCCCCACTCTGTTACCGCCCCCCACAGTGGGGAAAGACCCCCCAAGGGGCCCCCCACACCACAAAGCATTTTTTTGTCTAGTGCAAAAATTGGGGGGTTGTTTTTTGGGGGGTGGTTGTATACTGGGGGGCAATTCTAAATACAGTATCGCCCCCCCCATCAGTACAACTGGGGGGTGGTTCTGAACAAACCGGCAATTGTCTAGAATCTCCCCCCACCACAATACAGTATAATCCCCCAAGAGAACAGTTTATTTTCTCCCCCCATAAGTTTATTTTCTCCCCCCATAAGTTTATTTTCTCCCCCCATAAGTTTAGTTTCCCCCCCCCCCCCTAAGTCCTGCTCCAGGGCGCAGTTTTTTGAGGTATCCCCCATGCTTCCAGTGTGCTGAGCTTGGGGGAAAGGTGTAGTCAGTTGGCTCCCGGGATTTTCCTAAGCCTGTTTCTTAAAGGGTGTATCCCACATGCTTCCAGCGTGCTGAGCTTGGGGGGAAGGTGTAGTCAGTTGGCTCCCGGGATTTTACTAAGCCTATTTCTTAAAGGGTGTATCCCACATGCTTCCAGCGTGCTGAGCTTGGGGGAAAGGTGTAGTCAGTTGGCTCCCGGGATTTTCCTAAGCCTGTTTCTTAAAGGGTGTATCCTACATGCTTCCAGCGTGCTGAGCTTGGGGGGAAGGTGTAGTCAGTTGGCTCCCGGGATTTTCCTAAGCCTGTTTCTTAAAGGGTGCTTCCAGCGTGCTGAGCTTGGGGGGAAGGGTGTAGTCAGTTCGCTCCCTGGGTGCAGAAATGCTGTCAAATTACTTACATGCAATTGTAGAGAAGAGATGTCACCGATAGATACATCCTGATGAACGAGAAATGACGGAAAACTACCCTTGACACTACTATTCAAGATTAGTAAAGCGGCCACGTTTAAATTTAAAGTTTCAAAAAACGTGGATCAGAAATGGACGTGGTGGGGGTTGATACCCTACCATGCAGGTGGGGGGCGATAATATATTATAGTGGGGGGTGAAAATAAACTCTAACCGAGAAATTGAGCCGGGAGGGAGAAGATTGAGTAAATTAGCTACAGTTTGGTAATTTTCAGTTGCAAGTTTTCGAGTTATGTGAGCTGAAAAAGATCGGCTACTTCGAAATTCTTATTCAATTTAAATGGTAAAATGTGAAATAGAAAAAACATAGTGAACTTTATACAAGCATTAGTTAAGGAACCAACAACATTACTTTCACAGAATTTCCGAAACAGAAAAAGATTTTTAAATCAATTACATCCTAAAAATTACAATAGGTTCCCATTGCTTGTTTGTGTATCCGTATCTTAATAAATGCCATTATCATCAACTCGGTAGTCACATATTGTTCGTAAAACCGATTAAACCGTAAAAGTATTACGAATGTCACAATTAGATATGAAACCAGCTATATTCCTTTCCCAATATTGTTGAAACAGCAAACGATTTTTGGCATCTAGATCCCTAGAATTTTCATTTGTTTCCCTTAATTCCCGATGTTCGGATTTCTGCACCTCTGGTCCTTGGAGTTTCCTACATACAAATAAACATTATCACTGATAAGATATCCAAAACTCATTCGTAAAACCAATGAAACAAGAAAAGTTTCTGAAATATCTAGAAAGATAGTCTACCCAGGCCCTGATTTCGGCGGTGAAAAACGTTCGTTTGATTAAAATTAAATAAACTTTCGTGTTTTTAGTTGGAAAGGAGTGAAGCTCGATAAATGCATGACAAACAAGAAGGTAATCATTGAAAACGAAATCACATCCTATTCACTCAGTTACTGAAACAGAAAACATATTTTGAGTTCTAGATTCTGAACATCCAAACTGATTCCTATTTTCCCGGATTTCAAGAACTATGGCTTTGTGCAATTTAAAGAGTACAAACATCGTCCCAGAATTCACAATCTATTTGGAAACCTTTTTAAAATTAAAAAAAAAATCATTCTCGTGGATTCACATGTTCCCTAGTCGTTATCTACCAGAATATTGGAGATGATTGAAGTCGAAAGCCCTTATTTCCATTATTCTGTCTCGAAGGCCTGTCCGGATATCCGAATATTATGATTTCCGAAATTTGAAAACCTAACAATTATAGTTATCGAAATTGCCACGTGTTAGAAAGTTCGAATAGGTGGGAAACGGCTAAGTAGAAAATGCATGTCATACGAGGCCAACTAGAAAATACACAAATGAAACAGATAACAATACAGGAGGAATGAGGAGTTTAGACGAATGACGAGGACGATTTTTGGATTAAATTGGCTAAACTTGTGAAGTTTTTCAAATGTTGCGACTTTTTCGAATTAGCTTATTTAGCTCAAATGTTGGTATTGTATAGCTTTAAACTACATTTGATTAGACATGTAATTAGAACTGTAAATACTCTTAGAAATGAAGATTTACAAACATACATACATTTTTTCGATCAACTACTAGTTAAGAAACCAATTATATTCATTCACATCTTTTTTTAAACAGTAAACGATTTTGAAACCAAGGTTCCTTGAATTCCTATTTTTATCTAAAGTTTCCAGATGTTCGGGTTACCGTATCTCTCGCTTCTGGGGAATTGAAAGAGTCACTGATTAGGTACCCACAATTTATTCGTAAAGTAAATGAAACAGGAAAAAAATCACAAATATCTAGCTGGTAAGTCTTTACAGTTAGCAAAATGTCTCGATTACTGGCCGTAAAAAAGTTTAGTTGGAAGAGGAAAAGATTTCATTTGGAAAATAGCGAAGTTCGCTGGAGGTATGATTACTGTGAATCAATTAGAAGCAAATTTAAATTCTGTTCATTTGAAGTTACTAAAACAAAAAATGTTTTATCACAATCTAGGCTCCTAGAAATCCAAATTATTCCCCATATTTCTAGATGCCTGGAATTATGGTTTTAGATTGATCAAAGATGTCCAAACATTGTCTCAAAATTGAAAATCCATTTGAAAACCTTCAGAAAAAGAACAATCTGTCACAAAGGTCTCTCCGGATACCCGAATGTCAAAAACAAATACGAAATAGCACAAAAGGTAAGAGTTCAACTAGAACATACACGAATAAAACAGAAAACAATACAGGAGGAATGGAAAATTGAGTCAAAGACAGGCACTTTTTGAGAGAATTGGCTAAACTTGTGGAGTTTTTCAAAGTATAATGTTGCGACTTTTTCGAATTAGCCAAAATTTGAAAAGGATTTTTTGACTGACAATGTACAGGTTCAAACTACTTTTGATTCAAAAAGTTATTGAAACTGTATTTTTTGAGATTCACAAAAACCCCGGTGTACTTCATAGTTCGAATTCAGAATTTGCAAAAATTTTACTATTTTTATCGAAGACAATCACTAAATACGTTCGTGTGCTAGTTCAAAAACACAGAAAACAGTTTTTTTTTTCAAAAATACAGAAGCTTTGGCAGAATAGCCAGAGCCGGTTTTTAAAAGTTCGAATGCCAGAAAACAAACAGGAAAACTGGCTTTTAAATGAAAGCACTGACTACACTCTGGGTAGGAAATTTTTCGAATGTTAACGGAATTTTTCATCAGAACTATTCGAAATTTTAATTAAAAAAGAGACTTACAATTGTCGTCTAGATTTTCAGACTATACTTGAAATATTTATGAAACATTAAAGAAAAGGTTTCCAGATGAATCGGGTCTCAAAAAAAAAATTATAGACTTGTAGATAATAATCCATGTTTAGTGATGCTCAAAAAACTTGGCATGATCTATTATAAAAACCCAGAGTGAAGCTCATTTGAAACAACCATGAGACAGGAAAAGAATGCAAATGATTTTGATTTTTTACGAGTTTTTGATTGGTAAAAATAAAGTGCACAAATTTTTCAAAACCCTACATGTAAGCTTTCCGAAACAGTGAATATCGAAACCGCCATTTTGCATCATAATTTTTGTCATTAGTTCAATGTTTGACACAATTCGAATTTTTTTGAAATATGTTATACCGGAGGAGAGGGGGAATTCAAAACAAAAATCTGGCACTTGAGTTTTCCATTTTGTTCAATAACAATCTACGCGGTTTCATGTATAGAAAATCATGATCGCACTACAATTTAGTTAGTAATTCCTGTATTTTCGAAACCCCAAGTGAGTTCGAGAAAATCCTGAAAATGCACAGCGATGAAAAGAGATTGACATCGTTACTAATTCACTTTGTTTGCTGTTTCACAAAACTGTTAAGCTGAAATTGAACCAGAATTCCACAATGGACATTCTATCCAGATGCGTTGCTCAACTTAAAAAAAACATTAACAGGGATTCCGCGAAAATGTCGGAGAAAGATGAATGTTCAAAGAAAATGCAATTTCGTTTGTTCCAAGAATTTCACAAAGTGAAAGATACAATAAATCAGCATTATGCAAAGTTCTGATCGAAATCAAAAATTTGAATAGTTTCAGTGAACTTTTGGAACAGTGAACATTTTCTTCCAATTTTTGTCTCCATTTGCCGGGAAGAAAAACTACTGACTCGTGTTTTCTTCATTCAAATAATTAATTTTCGAAGTACTGAAAGTTTTTGTTTCATTCAAATAAAAAGAAAAAGAGAGTAAGAACCTAACTAAGATGATCAACTCAATGAGTTCTCTGAACAGGTTGTTCCAAACCTTTGTGGATCAGCAAAAAAAAGTACACCTCCTGAGTTTTGTCTACTTGCTTCAAGAACAATGGTGCGAAAAAAATTGGCAAGCATGAAACATATTTATTGAAACAGTAGTTTTTTATGAAACCTTCAAAAAAATCAAATGCAATATGTTTTGAGAAACCAAAGAATTGAAGAAAATTATTGTTCCGAAAAGTATGTTTCTTAAAACATATTTATTTGCGAGCACTGCTATGAAGAGAGCCTTTGAGAGATCCCAGAGAAGTCAGACACTTTCGTTTCTCTGCGTCTCTCTCCCTCTAGCTTCCCCCTATTCTATAAATAACTTCAAAACCTAATTTCGCAACATTTCCAGAGTTTGTTTCATCCAAAAAACAACAAGAAGACGGAAATTAAATGAAAAAAGAGAAGAAGAAGAAACAATTGAACATTCATCCAAACACATAAACAGACACAAGAAAGAAAGAACAATTGGCACGTCTAGAGAAGGAAGGATGGGAAAATGGGTACAAAGATCAAAAGAAACTTCAGAAATATGAGAACAAGAGAAATAGTATAGAGAAATGAGAGAGTGCAGAGAAAAGGAAGATGTATAGCTTATGGGATTAGGATATACCTATATAAGAAAAGAGTTTTTTAGACTTTTGATTTTTTTGCTTCATTATTTTTGGATCTCACTTTTTTTTGGATTTCTAGACGGGTAGAACCAGAAAATTGAAACTTGAAGGTCATAATGACGGATTTTCTAAGATAACAGAAATAGAAACTTCGACAGGAGAAGTGTTACAACATAGGCTAGACAGGGCACAGACAGACAGACTGCAGAAAAACATTTGAACGTTTTTTTTTGAAAAAAAGATAGGAAAAGTGGAGATGGGGAACGAGATCTTTGATTGTTAGAATGGATCGAAGTTCATTAGTGAAGTTATTTGGGAAAAAGTACTGTTTCAGAAAAATCTTATGAAAATTGATAGTTTACACGAGGTTGATTCTTCAGTCATGCAGTTTGGTCTTTTTCTTATTTGAAAAAGCTGATACTTTGTACTGGATTTCACGGAAGCCAGGTGTTCAGTTTTTGATTATCTCCTTTTTGAAAATCAGATAAAATTGATGCACAAACTAAAAAAAATTCAAACATTGACGGAAAAGAGAAATGGTTTCTCCTAGTGCAATAAGAATTTGAAATATTTACTGAACTATCCAAACGAGACGAAACAGATTTTTTCATGCTCAAATCTAACTTGAGTTTGCTGAATTAGATTGTTAGGATGGATCGAAGTTCCGTGGGAAGTTATTTCTGAAAAATTACTGTTTCAGCAAGGTTTGAAAAAATTTAGCAGTATGAATTTGGCTGATAGGATTGTTCTTTATTGTCTCGTTACTGGTAAATACACTGAACTCGTAACACTAGATAATAAATAAGTTACTAACGGCTATCACTATTCCAGTTTTTGCTGAACAAAGCAGAGAAACTTTTTTTTCATTCCCCGTTATATTTGAAGCAAGGTTGTTAGAGACTTAGGATGGATCGAAGTTTATTAGGGAAGTTATTTGGGGGAAAAGTACTGTTTCAATGGAAAACATCATAAAAATTGACAGTTTACACAAGGTTGGTTCTTCAAACATGCAGTGTAGTCTTTTTTTTTTAATTTGAAAAACTGATACTTTGTACTGGATAACACAGAAACTATGTGCTCAGTTTCTGATTTTCTCCTTATTGACAATCAGAAAAACTGGTGCAAAAAAACTACAAAAATTGAATCATTGACGGGAAAAAGAAATGGTTTTTCCTAAGTAAAAGAGAAATAATGAGTATCAAAATATTCACTGAATTATCTAAATGAGACGAAACATATTTTTTCATTCTCAATGTCAGTTGTAACTGAAGTTTACTGAAATTGATTGTTAAGGTGGATTGAAGTTCGGCGAGGAATTAGCTAGGAAAAAATACTGCTTTAGAAAAAACCATGAAAGTTAACAGTTTGCATTAAGTTGATCATGGCATAACTAGAATAGATTTTGAGGAAGCTGAAATAGCACAGAATTTGATCTTGTTTTTCTCTTGATGAATAAACTGAACTCAGGCAGAAACACTTGAAAATGAATAAAGGAGGAATAAGGTAAGTAACGGCAATCAGTACTGCGATTCTCCCAAAAATATCTGAACGAAACAGCGAACCTTTTTTATTCTCCGTCATATTTGAAGCAAGGCTGTCAGAGACCGGACAGTGGTTTTTTCTATAAGTAGGCCGCGGAAAACTCAGTCGGGCCGCATTTTTGCCAGAATGCACAGTTTTTAATGCTCAACAAGACCGCCTTTTGCAACGAAGAGATCCCACCGCTAGGAAGCGAGATATGAAAACGGCCGCGTTCGAGAAAGACCCTATTTGACTGTCTTGTTTTAAAGTCAGAATTTGAACAATGCCACAAACCGTATAAACTGGCCAGTTAAGATTCTTCATTCAGCTTTTCATGATTTGAAAAAAAAAAATCAGAATTTCACTGTTTCTCAGAATGCTGAACTGGTTTTAGAATCGATAGGTGACGATTGGTCTTAATTTTTGCATCAACAAATTTTTAGAAACAAGAAGTAGTTGACATCCCAACAAATGTAGCAAATCGAATCCAAAATTTCAGAAGATTAAATCTAGTTCTCACTGTTTCACGAACTGCTCATAGTTTCGAAGGTAAAATTCGGTAAAAATTAGAAAAAAAATTAGGTCATAACCTAGAAACAAAAAATTCATCAACAAGACCTCAGAAACGATAAGTAGTTGATATTCCAACAAATTTAGCTAATCGAATCCAAAACTTTGTAAGATTCAATCTAGTTTTCACTGTTTCACAAACTGCTTTAGTTTCAAAGGTAATGAAAAACTCTACTCCATTTGGTGTTCCTTTATCAAGTCGAAAAAGTATGAAAAGGCGGTACTCGCTAATAGAACCTTTCAAAATAGAACTGCGACAAGATGAAACTTGCTACTTATAGAACTGGGCGAAATAGAACTGTGACAAAATAGAACTGTGACACAATAGAACTGGGTGTCTCATTAGAGCATCCCTGCAGCCGCATTCAACTTTCACCTAAGTTTTTGCCCACTTAAGCCGCTTTTACATGCTTGATACGAATTTTAAAAACTATTTTCTTTACGCATCGAACTTCTAGAATTTTTTAACCACTGATTTTAATAAATATTTTTACCAATTTTCCTTATTAAGCTTAAATGCAATCGTGCTCTAATGAGGCGAATAGTTCTATTATGTCACAGTTCTATTCCGCTCAGTTCTATTTTGTAGCAGTTCTATTTCGCACAGTTCTATAAGTAGCAAGTTCCATTTTGTCACAGTTCTATTTCGAAAAGTTCTATTAGCGAGTACCGCCTATGAAAACGGTGAAATTTCTTGAGAAAAAACATCCCTCTAACTTGAAACTGGGAAACCCCCAAAATGAAAAGTAAATTGCTTTGCATTCTTAATCCTCGAATGTTCGGTTTCAAAAATGTCTTAATCGAGAATGATATCTTTAAAATTTGTTTTGTTAATCATAGATAAAAATCTGAATGAAGCTATTAGATTTTACAAAAATCACATTGAAACAGTAATTTTTGGAAAGGAAAGGTTCAATAACATCATGACGCTTTTCACTGTTCAAAAATCCCTGAAACCCAATTGCGAAAACTTGTCAAGGTTATTGTCGATTTTTTATTCAATTAACTGCTGGAGATGTACAATTATTTTTCCATTTCATAATGGAGATTCGTCTCGATTTTCAAAACAAAAGCGCTAAATCTTACGAGGAGCATGAAAACTGAACGAGGAATAAACCTACAGCTTTAAAACATTGTTAAAGGGGGTGGGAACTCTCATGCGTAGGGGAATTTTAAGGGGAAAAAAAGGGCGCAGTCTCTTATAGGGAAGCCTGGTCGGCGCGTTTTCTTGACCGCATAGCGCAGTCGGTAGCGATTTTGGTGATCCGTCAAGCTGACCCCGGGTTCGAACCCACCAGAGGTACTTATATTTGTAATTTCAAAGAAAATGATTTTTTGAGTTCCCCCCTCCTTTAAGTGAGTTCACATCTTATTCCAAATACTAACAATCCAGGAAATCCAATTTTTCAGATACTGTATTTTGCAGTTTCTTGTAAGTTATTTGGATGTTTCAAACCAATCAAAAAGTCAATGGCAAACTTTTCTGTACTTGAGGTGAATTACATTTTTGCATACTTGGAAAATTTCGGCCCGGCCCGGATCGGCCCGTCGGCCCGGCCGATGGAAAATTTGCCGGCCCGGCCCGGTCGGCCCGGAAGCAGATTTTGAAAAAATTTCATCAATTTTTTTTTCGCAAAAAATGTTCAACTTTCATACAAAAGTATCAAAAACATCAATATTCTTCATTTCAGTCCGAAATAGCATCATATAACACCATTTCACCCTAAAAATCGCCTATTGAAAAATCAGCTCGGAAAAACCGGGCCGGGTCGGGCCGGGCCGGGCCGATGAAATTTCCCAAACGGCCCGGCCCGGCCCGGCCCGGCTCGGCCCGTTCCAAGTATGCATTTTTGTGTTTCAGCTAGCCTAACAGTTGTCAGTGTAAAAATTGAAAAAACAAGAGTTTTATAAAAATCTCGAACTCAAAATTGTTCACTGTTCCATACAGTTATCACAAGAGAAGCTGAAAAATGACGGACGATTATCCAGTCAATTAGTTAAAAACACCTATTTACTGTTCCAGGAAGTTTCGAATTGCAGCTAGTTTTTATTGAGGATACTAGATACTTGTCAAATACTACAAAGTTCCAGAAGCCCCCAAAAAATTTAATGCTTAAAAGTGAATAAAATTGTTTCCTAGAAGTTTTGAATGGTACCATAAGAAAAATCGTGAATTTCCCGAAAAAGAAAGTCGCTGTTTCCACTGCTTTTGAAGTGTTTCAGAGAGACTGTTTGTATATTATCCAAAAAACCTGTGAGCATCGAATTGTATGAAAGTCTACTTTTTTTGAAAAGGAAAAGTCAAACTTTTCACTGTCTCATCAACTCCTGAAAACACATTCCAGAATCAACGGGATAGTTTGCTTTCCGGTAAGAGAAAAGGTCCTGTAAATCTATCCTAATTTCCAATTCTAGAAATTACCATTTTTAAAGATTCAAGTTTGCACAGTAAACTAGAATCTTTCTGTTTCAAAAAGTTTATAAAATTGGAATAATTTGTATTTTTCCAATCGAGAAGCTCAGCATAGTTTTCTATCAGGGTTCCCTCAAAATATAGAATTGCAGGCAACTCAAGTAGAGTGATTACGGGAGATTCAGCAGCCCCTACAAAAAATTTTATGCTAAAAAGTGAAAAATTATTGTTTCGTAGAAATTTTGTGTGGTTCCATACGAAAATAATCGCGGAACTTAAAAAAAAGTCGCTGCTTCAACAGATTTTGAAGTGTTTCAGAGAGACTATTGGCATATTAATAGATTGTGTAGCGCAGCGAATTGTAATGGGATCTACTTTTCAAAAGAAACTTCTGATTTTTATTCTTTCATCAAATCCAGAAAACACATTCCAGAATCACCATGATAGTTCTTTTCCCGGTGACACTGTAAAGTCTATCCTATTTCTCAATTCTTGAAAATACTGCTTGCAAAGATTTCAGTTTGCACAGTAAACTAGAATTTATCTGTTTCAAAAAGTTTAGAAAGTTGGAATATTTTTTATTTTTCCGATCCGTCTCTTTTTCTGTACATTCCACCCCAAAAAAACAGCGTGATGCACTCTAAGGGTACCATCGAAAAATAGAGTTGTATGCAACCCAATTGGAGTATTAACGGTAGCTTTTATAGAGGACACCGTACATTTTCCGAAGAATAAAATGCGAAAATTTAGTAGCCCCTACAAGAAATCTCATGCTAGAAAGTGAAAAATTATTGTTTCGTAGAGATTTTGAGTGGTTCCATAAAAAAAATAATCCCAACATTTCCATATAAAAGACGCTGTTTCAACTGATTTTGAAACGTATCAGAGAGACTGTTGGTTCATTAGATTGTTGACCATCTAATTAATTTGTAATCTCTTTTCGAAAAAAAAGGATCGGTTATTTTACTGTCTCATCAAAACCAGGAAAAATATTCCAAAATCTACAATCCGTTTTATATTGAGTAAAAAAACAGCCAATGTAAAGTCTATCCTAATCCTCGATTCTAGAAAATACTAATATCACTGATTTCAGTTTGCACAGTGAAACAGAAGTTTTCTGTTTCAACAAGTTTGGAAAGTTGAAATTTTTTTTATTTCCCAATCTTCTTTTCATCTCGTATCCCGAGCCAAAAAATCAGCGTGGTACACTCTCAGGGTACCGAACAGAGTTGCATGTAACTCAATTGGAGTGATACAGTCGCATTTTTTGAAGACGCTGTATTTTATTCGAAAAACTCAAAGAATCAGAAATCCCTATAAATAACCTCATGCTAAAAAGTGAGAAATATTGTTTCCTAGAAGGTTAGAATGGTGCCATAAGAAAAAAATCGTAAAATTGCCAAAAAAAAAGTCGCTGTTTCAACTGCTTTAGAAATTTTGAAGTGAGACTATCGGTATATTACACGAATGACCTGTGGGGATCGAACTATATTGGAATCCACTTTATTTTTTAGAATGAAAAATCAAACTTCTTATTGTTTCGTCAAATCCTCAAAACATATCCAGGAATCAACGGGATGGTTCATTTGCTAGTGACACTATGAAATCTATCCTAACTCTTAATTCTAGAGAATACTAATTTCAGAGATTTCAGTTTGCACAGTAACCTAGAATTTTTCTGTTTCAAAAAGTTTCGAAAATTGGAATATTTTGTAGTTTTCCAACCCCAATATCTCACATCGACTTGCAACCCAAAAATCCCAAAATCCCAGAAAAAACAAAAAACAAAAGTTTTGAAAACGAAAACAAAATAAAACTGATAAAAACCCTCTTCATAAGACCATCGAAACATGTTAGTTCTCTCTAACCGTTCAAAAAACGAGAGAGTATTGGAGAGGAAGAGACGCAGACAGCCCCTCTACACACAAATACTGGTCTGGACAGCAGGAAGAAAAGGCAATAATATGCTCTCTCTCTCACTGTGTTGTTACTCAATCATGATCAAACTAACAAGGGATGTCACTTTAGATAAGCGTTGGGAATTTTCTGAAAATTGGCCAAAACACTAATTTGGACACCCTAAGAACAAAAATTTTGGTCCTAACTTCCACAACTCAAAAATAAAAATTTTCAGATTTTGGGTCTGAAAATTTCGTGAAAATTTTTGAAATCTTCAAATTTGACGCCGATTCTAGTCTAGATACTTTTTCTCAACTTGTATGGATGTAAAAACTTGAATTTTCGAGTTTCTCTCAATATTAGATAAAGTTTTTGAAAAATTTTCGAAAACCGGAAATTTTCGAATTTTCGAAAAAATCGCTATAACTCTCTTCAAAATGGTTTGTGGCACTTGAAATTTGAACTGTGACATCCCACGTATGCCAGAATAACGTGATAAAATTTTGAAAAGATTCTGAAAAAATTCACTTTTTTTCAAATTTTTTTTGGATGAACAGGGGGTACCAGGTCAAGCAAAATTTTTCGAAAAAAAAATTTTTCCAAAAAGTGTCGAAAATTGTTCAAAATAATGGAAAATGATTGTAGTTTATTGGAAACGGAATTTGAACACCGTTTACCGTATTTATATAGAGATTTCCCTCAAAAACTGTACTGAAAAACACGGAAAATGAAAATTTACCCCAATTTTCGGGATTTGTGGAATTTTTCGTTATGATTTTCGGCCTCAGGGTGCCAAAATGTACCTGCCTGCAAATTTTCAGAAAATTCCCAACGCTTTTCTAAAGTGACATCCCTTGTAAAAACAATAGTTTGTTGTATTACTGGGAGAGGAGAGAGTATGGAAAAAGAGGAGAGTGCAGAGAAAATGTATATAGGTCGCTGGATGCATCTCAGTAAGAGTTAGAGACTGGATAAAGTGGTCAACTGGAAACAGTTTTTTTCTGAATTTTGAACTTTTTCAAAAAATTTCTGTAGCCTAGCAGGTATGCATTATTCATCATTTATTGAGGTAAAACAATTTTCCAAAAATTCAATTTTTCTCGAAAAATCCAAAAAAATATCCACAAAGACATACACAAAAATATCATGCAGCAATCCTGAGCAATCGAGGTTCGGTACCATAGAAATCAGAAGAAAGTATACATTTTAGTTACATATTTACACACGAAAATTTTTTACAAATTTATGGCATACATGGCAGATTTCTTTGCTTGATTTTGTCGATCAACGATTGGAATGTGACATCAGTGAATACGTGAGAACTACTTCCCGAGATAGCCGACATGGTCTCGTTGTTCAATGTGACGGAACCTGGGGCGCGGATCTGGAATTATTTTTTTAGATTGGAATGTTATAAGGAAAATGTGGGAAAAAAACCAAAAAAAAAAAATAGGACCACTCCGGTCTGACCTTTTACGACACCCCTAACTGTCATAATTGATGTAGTGCAGTTGTATTTGGGAGTCTACGTGGGAATACTGTTTCGAAAAGGTATTGTAAGTGTAGTTTTGGAGTATTTGTGATAATTACAGCAAAAATCACTTGAAATTAAAAAAAAATTCTATACACTTTGTTGGCTTATTTACTTTTTGAATAGTAGCATTTCCATAAAAATTTACCGTTTGAAACATTTGCAAAAAAGTTTGGAATAAGAATACAAAAACAGTATTTTTCAAAATTGTAGAAATCTAACTTTTCGTCAAATATGATGTCAAGTACGCAAACACCATTAATAAATTTTGACGAAAGTCCACGGATCACCCCCGATTGTCCCCCCATCCCAATGTCTTACTTTTGAGTTTTCAACCCATCATTCTTCACAGAAATGTAATATTTCACCAACATTGTCAACAAAACAGCACACTTTCACGATAATCTCCCAGTTTCGTCGAGCATCTCTCGAAGAGGTCCGTTACAGTAGAACATCCGACGACGATCGATGGAGATTTTGTAGAGGGCCTCCAGAATCTCGATGTAGTTTTCGCCAGGGATTTCTGAATATTGGAAAATGGGTTGGTTAGGAAGAAAAGAAGTGGTTGATT
>GL380230.1:51033-90983 GCA_000143925.2 Caenorhabditis brenneri | reverse complement strand
GTACTCCCCGAGCGAAGGTTTAATTTCAAGAGCGAAGGATTGATTCACGTGTGAAATAACAGTGAATCTCGAGCGAAGGTTCCCCCTTCAAGGCCCCAAAACGTGACCTAAAAGTGATTTTCGTAAAAAATGGTAAGAGACTTTTCGATGTAACTCGGCGAGCTCTATCCGATGATGTAAAAATCTCACCTACTTTTTTTTAGTGACAGGCCTCCTTTAAAGGCGCAGACAGTGAATTTCTTTGTCCGTGTTTTCAAAAGGTTTCATTCGCGGGCTCTGTCTTACTGTAGGGTCGCATGCTAACTGCGAGTTGTAGCAACTTTTATCAAGTTTCTAATACTTCTCACAGCAAATTTTCCCTTCAAAAGACAACTTGAAACTTTTTTTTTCCCAATCTGAAAATTGAATTAGAGCGTGATTGCCTCATTGAACAAACACCCAAAGTGTAACAATCCAATTTTCCCTTTCTTTTCCTTTTTTTGAGGTTAATTATGTGTGAGAGGAATAGTAGTCATTAGGGAAGGGAGACAGTTTGCCATAAATCTTCTCTTAAATTATAGAGAGGGTTTGTTGTTTGTTGGATGGGTGGACGACTGACTGTCAGGGATTGTATACTAATGGTCAGTCTGTAATTATCGGCTAGGTGTAATTTGGGAAGTGGTTTTGGGAAATTTATTTTTTCTGTCGTAAAGTATGATGCCTATTCTGCAAACACCACCATTTGACACCATCACGTTAGATTGCGGACACTTTCAAATTACTTAGTATCCGTTTTTTCTCTATTTCAATCTTTCCTTTTCAGTTCATTTCTTCTGTTCAAACTATTTTCAATTTCATAATTTTCTTTTTATTTCAGGTTCCTACACGAAACAGTTTTTTCTACAACTACTGCTTTTTTCAAACATGCCCTTATATAAAAGGTTTTTTCCCAGTTCTAAATTATGCCTAAAAATAATTTTTTCGGACCACTTATCTATGTTTCTAAGAATTTACTGGGATTTGAAGGAATCGACTGGTAGATCAAAAAATTTGCCACCGATTGGTATATTGTTAATTTATACCGATCGATAGAGGATTTTTGATCTACTGATTGGTATGAAAATCATATATGTTTTCAACAGAAAAATGGGAAAATTCTGACTTTTTGTAGTTTTTGATCTATAGTTTCTGTTGCAAATTTTAATGATATTTACATCAATAGATAGGTCGAAAAATTCTCTATCGACTGGTACAAAAACCATTTGAGTTTCAGAATTTTTTTTAATGAAGCTCTATTTTTCAAATTTCCCAACCACCTTTACTAATGATCCATTGATTCTTCCTACAAGAAAACATCTGAAACCCATTTATTTTTGCTCATTCCTCTTTCTGTTTTTATTTAATTTTTATGATCCCTCCGTCATCCCTCACTTCCAGCTTCTTTTTCTCGCATTTTGTTCATTTTTCCTCATTTCATCCACCACCAAAACTCATAAATCTTCTGACTTAGCTTTTTAGGTACTTTTTTTTGGAAAATTGCCTAACCATGATTAATTTGTTAGAGGGGTGGGATGGAAAAGAATTTCGTTAATCTAGATAAAAAGAAAAAGACCTTGCCTACCGCAAATTGGAACCGTTCTTCGGCAGATGAAAAGGAGGGAAAAGGGGAGCAGAAAAAAAACAGTGGAATTGGGTATTCAGTTGTGCGCGAATAGATTTGATGAGACCAAGGTCGCTCTATTGACAATTTTTTTTTTTTGGAATTGCCGCCGCATTTTGATTCTTGGCATGTCTGAATTTGCTTGAAGGGGTCTTCTCAATCAGTCAATTCTAGGTGAATACAGAATTTCTGAACTTTTTTTGTTCTGAGCAATGTTCTCAGGAAATTTGGGGATGAAATTTGAAATCAGCTCGTCAAGGCGGTTCGAATGAGTATAGTCATGACTAGGTTTTGAACATTTTTTTATTCTGAGCAGTTTTTAGGCCCCGCCACAAAATGCTGTAACTCGGCCAGTTTTGATTTCAGAACAATGAAATTAGCGCATTTTGATCAGCTCATCAAGACGGTCAAAATGAGTATAATCTTGTCCAGGTTTCGATCAATTTTTTAAAGGATATGTCTCACCACGAAAACCCCAAAAACTACAGAATCTCTGTCAGTTTTTGTCCGATCTCAAAAATTTCGGTAGAATCGAAATCGAAAAATTTTGCCGATTCAGGAAAATACCCACAACCCGATGATTGAAAAAATTTTAGTTTTGGGTCTTGACACGGTTTTAAAGGCGCATGGCATTTTCGAAAATTCAAGAATCTTTAAACTAAACAGGATCTTACTCATTCGAACCATCTTGAAAAGCTGTTCAAAACATGCTTATTTTCAAAGTTCTAGACCAAAAACTAAACGGAGATACTGTAGATTTTTTGGTTTTCGTGGTTGAAATTTTTTTTCAAATTTTAGTCATGATTATACTCATTCGAACCGTCTTGACTTGCTGATCAAATTCCAACTATTTTCATTTGCTTCTACAACAAAAACTAACAGAGATTCTCTAGTTTTTCGGTTTTCGTGGCGAGACCCATCCAAACTTTTTTCTCGAAACCTAGTCATGGTTATACTCATTCGAACCGTCTTGATGAGCTGATTAAAACGCTCTTATTTTTATTGTTCTAGATCAAAAACTAACAGGGATACGGTGGTTTTCGGGGTTTTCGTGGTGAGACCCATTCGGAATTTTTTTTTCCGAAACCTAGTCATGATTACTCATTCCAACCGTCTTGATGAGCTGATTTCGAATTTCATCGTCAAATTTTTTCGAATGCGCCTTTAAATTCGATCCTAGCCCCCTTTCTCCGTTTATCACTCTTTTCTTATTGCCACGTGGATTTTTCTCCCTCTTCTCTCTCTCTCTCTCTCTCTCTCTCTTTCGATTTCATCTCACTTCATTCATTTTCAATCAACAGGTAGTAGTAGTATACACACACATTGAGAAGGGGGGAAAGTGAAGGAAGCTTTTGATAATCATTAGAGAAAAATGGACGAGAGATAAGACGGCGAGAGAGTATAGGATATATGCGAGACGCAGAGAGATGTGTAAAAATGAACGGATAGTTGGACATGATGGCGGCGCTGTAACAGAAAGAGAGGGGTCGGCTTCGGCTTCCCGCACGGGTAGCAAGGGGGGAAGAACTAATGAAACGAAATGAAATAGTATGGGGAATGAGGAGACGCAGAGAAGGAGTCCACTGGCCACAGATGATCTGGGTCCGACGGGACACGGCAAGATATACAGCACTTTTTCGACGACGTGTTTCGTACAATTGGGCTCATTTCTTTACAAAGTTTTTGGGATTTTCAATTGATGATGTAATTGCGCTCTGTTGTAAATTTTTGGAGCTTTCAATTTTTGAAGTTTTATTGGCTTTTTTAGAACTTTAAAAACAATTTTCCGATTTTCTCGAAAATCAGAAATTCCAACTTTTAGAGAACTGATTTATTCTGAGCAATTTTTGGATACGTAATTCGAATTCAGCTCATTAAGACAGTTCGAATGAGTATAATCATGACTGGGTTTCGAAAATTTTTTTTTGATGGGTCTCACCACGAAAACCATAAAACCAACGTATCTCAGTTGTTTTTGCGTCTAGAATCACCGAAACTAGTGCATTTTGATCAGCTCATCATGGTGGTCAAAATGAGTATAATCATGACTAGGTTTCGAATTTTTTTTTAATTCTGAGCAATCCTTGGGTCTCGCCGCGAAATAGCGTAACTCGGTTAATTTTGGGTCTGTAACAATGAAAAATAGTGCATCTTGATCAGCTCATCGTGGCGGTCAAAATGAGTATAGCCATGACCAGATTTGAAACTTTTTGAGTTTTCGAAAATACCATGCACCTTCAAAACCGTGTTAGGACCCATAGCTCTATCTTAAAAATTGCATTCTCATCTAAATTGGATCAAATCACTCGGCTTACATAAGCATAAAATCCTACAGTAAAAAAGCTTACTTCGTGGCGAGACCCATACTAACTAGGTAAACTTGAACTCTGCCACCCCACACACATATCAAACGGTTCACTTCTCTAGTTCATTCGATTTCGTTCCTCGCTTGCAAAGCGAGGTGATAGGAACAGTACATATAAAAAAAGTGATGGGTGACGATGATTATTCAAACACAAACAAAGAGAGATGCTCGCTCTCTCTTCCGATTTGACACCCTACCTGAGAGAGAGAGAGAATTTCTATTTGTGCAGTGAGGAGAGGTTTTTGGAGTTTATTAGAAGAAACCCATTTTCTCTCGATCAGTTCGCAACATTTATTGATTTTTTGTGATTTTTTCTCTTCTTTTTGGTTCTAGACCCTCTAGAGCTTCTTAGGGACAATTAAAAATGTTGAAAAAAAATTAAAAAAGAAAAAACTCCCAGGTGGATCCGAACCCCCGGGTGTTCTCCTTGAACCCGGGCGCGTTGCCGACTGAGCCACGCGTGCAGAGAAGGGACATGGCCCCTCTGGTCTTTATAAGCGCAAGGGGGGGGGGAGAGGTAACCACTCCCCCTTGACGTGGCAAAAGTGTACACGTGTAACCTGATAGCTTCAGAGACCAACTAGGTTTCCGGCATTCGTTTGAGAAGTTAGTGACGTAAAGGCATATAGTTTTAAAACGGAAAATTTGTGATTTTTTTCCAGAAAATTCTTCCAATTTTTCTGTACTTCTGTACTTTTGACGCAAAACTCACAACAAAAACAAAAAAAAATCCCATATCTCTCTGTCAGTTTTTGTTCGATCTCAAAATAATTGACATTTTCAAAATCAGTGTGTGTTCCCGATTCAGAAAAGTACCCACAAGCCCGATTTTTGAAAAATTCAATTTTTTGTCATGATTATACTCATTTGAACCGTCTTAATGAGCTGATCAAAAAACGCTAATTTTCATTGTTCTTCACCAATATCTAGCCGAGTTACGGTTGATTCTTAGATCTTCGTGGCGGGACCCATTCAAAAAAAAAATTCTCGGAAACCTAGTCATGATTATACTCATTCGAACCGTCTTGATGAGCTTATCAAAGTGAGCTATTTCTCATGGCTCCAGGGCCGAAACGAACAGAGATACGGTAGATTTTTAGATTTTCGTGGTGGGACCCATCCAAAAAAAATTTCTTGGAAACCTAGTCTTGATTATACTCATTTGAGCCGCCTTGATGAGCTGATTTCAAATTTCATATTCAAAAGTTGCTCAGAATAGGCTATTCTGAACTTGCTCGGTGCGTGTATAAACTTATTGCCCTTTTTACACATTCCATCGCGCTATTTTTATCATCAAAATATTTTTCTAATTTCATAGCACTTTCGTAATGCCTATCACCAACAAAAAACGATTCTTATCAGTCAAAAAAAATTATTGATTTTGATTTTTCCCAAAAATTTTTTTTATCATATGTCTTTTGACATTTTTCCCCCACCCCTGTACTTCTTCTAACAAGTACTTTTGTCTTGGAAAGTTTACCTCGTTTACCCTCTCCCCCCCACGCCCCAACTGGTTATCTCCTCAAAATCTCGACCTTTTTTTTTCAAAAACTAACTGACTTTCGGATGGATCTCTTGAGATTTGTTAGAAAAGAGAGAGAGAGAGAGAGAGAGAGAGAGAGAGAAAAGAGACTGTATATTGACTCTGTGGAGGTGAAGCTCTCTCCCCCTCCAACCTGTTAATCTCGCCCGCAGTTTTCTTTTCTTTTGTGAACTTTGGAATCTTTTTTGGGTTTTTTGGTTTAGGATTTCCCAATATTGGGACATAAGATTCAAAACTTGCTGAATTTCCTACAAAAAAAATTTTAAAGACTTTTTTGATGCATATTTTCTAAAACTAAAATTTCCAAAAAAAAATTTTTTTTTGGTTTTTGGAGCACGTTTTCTGGAACAAACCTAAATGATATTTATACCAATCGATAGAGATTTTTTTTGATCTACTGTTTGGTGATTCAAAAATCACTTCCGATAGAAATTATGATTCAGAACTGGTAATCTGAAAAAAATTTGAAATTCTGAAAATTTCAGTTTTCAATTATTTTTTTGCTTCGATAAGTATTTTCTGATTCCACTCTATATGAAATTTATACCAATCGGTAGATCAAAATATTACCTATCGATTGGTATAAAAATTATAGGGTTTTTACAGAAAACATAACTAAATATCCAAAAAACTGGAAAAATCTAATTTTAGTCCGAAAGTTTGGTTTCGTTATGTTTTTTGACTCCCATTTCTTGATACAAACCTTTATGATACTTATACCAATTGGTCGATAAAAAATTCCCCGTCGATTGGCATAAATATCTTATTGGGTTGCTCAGAAAAAGTGGCTGAAAAGTTCAAAAAACCGGAAAAATCTAATTTTAGTATCAGAAATTTGTTTTTTTCGGGTTTTTGGCACCTTTCTCTGAATCAAACTTATATGATATTTATACCAATCCGTAGATCAAAAAATTCCCTATCGATTGGTATAGGAATCATTTAGGTTTGTTCTGGAAAATCTTGGTCATGAACCTTAAAAAGCTGGAAAAATGCATTTTTTGCACTGGAATTTTGAAATAATAGGCAGTTTCAAATGTTTTTCAGAACCTCAATTTAAAGCTGTGCCCTTCGCTCAAAAATAATATGAAATTTAAGATTTTGCAACTCTTATCCACCCCCACACTAAGTTTTTGAATCACTTCGTTCTTTTTTTATTTTTTCAAAGTTTTGTTTTTCCAAAAAATAAATCAACAACATATGTTCTGACCCCTTATCTTCTCCAGCTTCAGCTTGCTATTCTTTTTTCGAAATGAAATCTCATTTCGAAAGTGAGGATATTTCACAACAAAGCGGAAGTTGTTCTAGAACATTTGTAGTAAGTCAAGGCTTCAAAACAACTATAATTTAGAAAAAAAATGCCAAAAGTAAAAAAAAAGCTGCAAATGCGCCGGAGGCGCGAGAAACTCTCAAAATATTTCCAAAAATATTATTTTTGCTGTACCCTCCTTTCCAATTTTTTTTCCAATCCACATTTTCATAATTTTTGGCAAAACGGTTTTTCAAAATTTATTCATTATTTCTCCCGTTCAACTGTGACCGAAATGGCTAAATTCACAAAAAAGTACGTTTCATTCCCCCGAATTCTATCGGTTTTATTTATATAAAACAATGACCAAACTCTGAACAAGTTATCCATTTTCTTGTTCTTCTCGGGGGAAGCTCGAATATGAGTACTCATCCCCCCTTCCTTCTTTCAACTTGATCTCTCTCTTGACTTTTCCCTCTTGTTTCATTCAAATTGTCTATGGGGATGAGATGTTCCTCTTTTTCTGCGTTTCCGGTCAAATCAGTTTTACCGTCCAGTTTTTTTCTCGGTTCGGAGCGATTTTTGGTTTTTTTTGTTTGTAAAAAGTGGTGGGGTTAGGTACCAGTATTTGGGGTTTATCAGTTTGATTGTATTTTTTTAAATTGGAATTTTTGAAGTAATTTTTGAGGAAGAGTTTTTACGAAAATTAACGTAACAATTTAAGAAAAATATCCAAAATTCAAGCCTCGAAAAGGCGATCAAAAATTCAATTTTTTGGTTTTTTTTTGTAAAAAATCATGAATATAAAATACCGTCAAAATGTCATCACGGTAAATTTTTTTGTACGTACAATTTTTTTCTCGGCTTCTACGCTCCATCTCACACGGACTTTTACAAATTCCGTACTGCTTCTTTAAACTATGACAGTAAGCAGCGCTTAAGCCGAAGGAGCGTGCACCATGTTTCCAGAGCACTTTTCAGTAATAACTTTCGATCAAATTCTGTCATATTATATTCAACATGATGCGAAGAAAAATTTCTATTCAATTTGATTTTAAAAAGAGCTTAGACCCTGATTTTTAATTTTACAACAAAATGAGAAAAATACCTACGTATCGCTGAGTCGCCACGCAGTTGGCATGCGACCCTACAGTAAGACAGAGCCCGCGAATGAAACCTTTTGAAAACACGTACAAAAAAATTTACTGTGAGTCATTCCAATTTTTCTCAAAAATTCTAAAAAATTGGAAGCTTGTCAATTTTTCTCTCTTGGTTTATGGGATTGCATTTTTAGTAACAAGATCTTTTCGATAAGACTGAAAATCATAATTTGTTTCAAAAAAACTTTCTGGATTTTTCTGAAAAACTTTATGAATTTTTGCTGTTTTTTCTTTTGCATTTTGAAAAATCCGCTGTTCGTCACAAGATAATCTTTTGTATCTCTTAAGCTGTCTTACTTAAAATGTCTTATTTTTTTTTTGTTCTTCTTCCTTATTTTTGCTTTGCTCATAGTTTTCAGAGTCAAATTCGCATTTTTTAAAACTTTTTTTTTCGGAAAAAATGGACCCAATTCCTAAAAATCACATTTTTTCAGAATGGACGACGACGACACATTCACCTGTCGAATACAGTATATAAACGATGCGGATCCGTTCGCCACCACATCCTCTTCATATTTAGAACCAATGAGACCAGTCACTTTTAAATTCCGACTTCACGAGTGTATTAGTGAGTTTTTCGAATTTTTTGAGACTGGAAACAGTTATTCTGAAAAAAACTGGGGAAGTGAATAATTGAGGCTGTAGATCAAAAAATTTGGTCACGATTGGTATAAACTTCATATAAGAATATCATTCAAGATATTCAAGAAAAAAACGATAAATTAAGATTTTCAAAAAATTTTCAAAAAAAAAAATTTTTTTTTCTCAAAATCTTTTTTTCCTGCTGTTTTAGGCCCAAGAACAACAGAAAATTCGAAAATCCTATCTATTCCAGATGACCAACTACAAGACGTAATCCGAACCCTGCGAGCCCCTCACAAAGCCGGTGACTCCTCCCTCCAGGTGTACCGGGGTCTGGAAGGGGGCGGAGGCGAACTTCACACATATCTGGATAATGAAATGACACTGTCCGATCAGCAGGAAGAGCTCGATATATTGAAAGCTGATACGTAAGTTTTCGATTGAAAGGGAAAAGATAGAAGGAACGGGAGGGAAATGATATGGAGAGAGAGAGAAGGAGAGAGAGAGAGAGAGAGAGGGTGATGGATGAGAGAAAGTGATAATTAGGCGAAAGTTCCTATCTAATATGGATGATGATGATGATGATGGTTGTGGAATATTTTGATAGATATATATTTGAAATCGGGTCAGTTGCTTCACCGCAAAATATTTGCAAAAAGTGTTGGGTTTTGTTCACCTAGATATGGATTGTGTAATGAAAAAATCTAGAAAAATTGCAAAAAATTGCTGTCGATAAGAATGTTGATGGCCAAAATGGAACAAGAGGGAATTCTTAGCAGGAATTCACAAAATCATTTAGAACTTTGACAGAATTCCGAATTTCTATGTTTTCGTGGAGATTTGAAATTCCTAAAATTGTGACGGGAATTCAAAATTTGAAAAAATTTGGCGGAAATTCGAAATTCCAAAAATTCTGGTTTGGATCCTGAAATCCCTAAAACTGGTGCTGATTTAAAAATTGCAAAACGCTTTGTGTGAATTCAAAATGCCAAAAATTTTGGTGGGAATTCAGATTTCTGTTTTTAGTGAAAATTCAAATTCTATATATTTGGTGGGGATTCAATATCCCTAAAACTGTGACGGAGACTTAAAATTCCAAAAATTGGGGGGAATTCAAAATTTCAAAAAAAAATTGGTTGGAACTCAAGACCCCCGAATTGTGGCGGAAACTCAAAACGCCCAAAATTGTGGCGGTATTCAAAATTCCGAAATTTCTGGTAGCGATTCAAAGTCCCAAAAATTATGGCGGGGATTCGAAATTCTAAATTTTCAGTGGGAATTCAAAATCCAATAAAACTTTGGAGGGATTTCAGAATTCTATAATTTCTGGCAGAAACTCAAAATTTCGAAAAAAATTGGTGGGAATTTAAATATTTCCTAAAATTTTGGCGAGAATTTAAAATTCCTAAACGTTTTGTCGGGGATTCCAATTCCCTAAAATTGCGGCGGGAAATCAGAAATCGTAAAAACTTGGCGGAAATTCAAAAATGCTGAAATTGCTCCGGGATTTCAGAACTCAATAAATTCTGGCGGGAATTTGAAAATCCAAAAATTTTGGCGGGAATTCAGAATTCTATAATTTCTGGCAAAAACTCAAAATTTCGAAAAATGGCGGGATTTCGAAATCCCAAAACAAATTTGGCGGGGATTGGAAATTCCATGAAACTGTTGTCCGATTTCGAAAATCTATTTTTTCGGTGGGAAATCAAAAAAAAATTGTGGCGGAAAATGAACATTTAAAAAAAAATTTGGTGGGAATTCAAAATCCTAAAGTTTTGGTGGGAAATCAAAATTCCATAAAATACTGATGGGAATTCAAAATTTTATATTTTTTGGCGGAAATTCAAAATTCCAAAAAATCCAGCGGGATCTAAAAATCTCGAAAATTGTGGCGGAAATTAAAAAACCCAAAAAAAAATTTGGTGGGAATTCAAAATTTCAAAAAAATTAAAAATCCAATTTTTCGAAGCGAATTTTTCCGACTTGTATTGATTTTGATGGGAATTCGAAGTTCTTTTTTTTTTGTTCCATATTTCACATTCCAAATTATTTTTTATCTGCCTAATTCTGCCAAAATCCTTCCTAGACCCTCCACTAAACCAATTGACATAACACCACACAATCTCCCTGGATGACATAACAACCAGAATGTGGGTCTATAAAAACCTCTTTTAGTGATTTTTTATATCCCCCCCCCCCCTCCCCTCCGCTTCGTTTTCAACACTTTGGTTCGAATGACTATCTTCAGCTGCTGCTGCTTCTTGACCATCTTCTTCCCGATATCTTTTCCCGGGCATATCAATTTGTCTAAATCTCTTCACATCCCATACTATCTCTTCAATTTCGGAATCACCTGAATTCTCTCAGCTGGACTTCTGCCTAGATACCAGAATTCATTCCGATTTCTTCTATTTCTTCAAATTATTTCATTATAAACATTGAGAAGGAGAGACCGAGAGGCGTCCCCCCATCTTCCGATTAGGCTCCGCCCCTTTTCTTGTGTCTTTTCTTGGGGACACTACCTGAAGACCGTCGGGACATTGTTTATGTGCAGTTCCTCCTCCTTTGTTTCTTTTTTCTCTAAGTCTCTCATGTCTCATATACTATTTCTCATTACTCCCGGGGTGCCCTTGAGGGGAGGGGAGCAAACCGTATTTACTCATTCATTTGCATGTATTCATTTATTAGAAGTAGGTAAGGGGGGGGGGGGCACTCTAATTTATTAATGTTATGATTTCTATAGTTAGACGGAATTCGTGGGGTTTTGGGGTGCCCTTTTGGCTTCGATTTGGAGCGATTTGGTTTTAATTCTTAGAATTTTTCTAATTTTTTTTTGAATTTTTGATATAAATTCCCACTTTTTTTTGCATTATAGTGGATGCCCTAAATAAAAATTTACCTCAAAGACGTAGCTATGGTCTCACCAAGAAAAAGTTTTTACTATAGAATTTTATACCAAATAATATTGATTTTGGTCGATTTTGAATAATTCTGGCTAGAAATAGCAGCACATTGGAATCGCGGTATGGGCCCTGTGCAAAATCTTAAAGGTGCATGGCAATATCTAAAATTCAAAAACTTCCCAGCTACTCATGATTATACTCATTCCAACCGTCTTGATGAGCTGATTAAAATGCGCTAGTTTTCATGGCTCTAAACCTAAAACTAAAAATAAACGGAAGTTTTTTTCTGGTTTTCGTGGTGAGACCCATCCAAATTTTTTTTTGCAAAGCTGGTCATGATTATACTCATTCGAACCGTCTTAATGAGCTGATTATAACGCGCTATTTTTCACGGCTCTAGACCCAAAACTAACTGAGATACGGTAGCTTTTTTCTTGCGTTTTTCGTGGAGAGACCCATCGAAAAAAAATTTCAAAACCCAGTCGTGATTATACTCGTTCGAACCGTTTTTGGTGCTGATTTCGGATTTCTCGATAAAATTTTTGAAAACTTCAATTTACCTTAAAGGCGCAGCATGGATTCCACCAAAATTTCAAAAAATACAGTTTTTTTTTTCAATGAAATCTTTTCGTCAACCTCCCACTATTATTTTGAAAGTTTAATCCCGAAAAAAACTGAACATTTTGCCATCTTTTCCTCAATTTTCCTGACCTTCGTTCAATCTATTCCACCCCTCCCTTCCTCCATTCAATTTCCAAGGTCTAGACGAACCGGACAATCCTAGAAATTTGGGGGAGGGAAGGTATTAGTCTTGCATAATTATTCCACTAATAGGCATTCCTTCTATTGATGAAAAACTAAATTCTTCTGAACTTTTAGCCCCTGTTTTTTTGAACTTTGTTTTTTTTTTAATTCTGTTGTTTTTTTGGAGCCGTGACCAGAGCTGTGTGAAAAAAAATTCTGAAAAAATCGAAAATTGTGATTTTTCGAATTTTTCAGAGCGAAAAAACGAAAAATGATTTTTCGGGATTTAAAAAAAAATTTTTTGGAATTTTTCTTTGTGTTTTTAATGAAAAATAAGGAGTGCGCACCATGTTTACAGAGCACTTTTCAGTAATAACTTTCGATCAAATTCTGTCAATATTATATTCAACATGATGCGAAAAAAAGTAATATTCCATTTGGTTTTAAAAAAAAGCTTAGGCCCTGTTTTTTAATTTTTCATCAAAATGGGAAAATGACTACGTATCGCTGAGTCGCCACGCAGTTGGCATGCGATCCTACAGTAAGATAGAGCCCGCGATTGAAACCTTTTGAAAACACGTACAAAAAAATTCACAGTGTTTTTTCCCAATTTTTTTTCGGAATAAACGGTTATTTTCGAAAAAATTTTCGCTGAAAAGTTTTTCTAAAAATGACCGAAAAACCGAAAAAAAAATATTTTCCGGACGAAAATTTTTTCGCACAGCCCTGATCGTGACCCTAACAACCACAGTTTTCACTATAACCTTCGTACCCTTGACCCCTCTCTATGAACTTTATCGACTGATTAATTATTCTAGCCCCGTATGCGGTGTAGCCCGGCGACGGCCTCCTACGCGCCGCCCGTCGTCAAATCCCGTGGACTACGCGCCTATGATATTGATGTTGGGGGCGGAGGGCTCCGAGCCACCCCAATCGAACTGGACTCTGTGCCAGTGATTCAGAAGAAATCCACTGTTACGAAATCCAATTTGGTTTCCAATTCTGACGTCTACGCCAAGCCTTATACCCCAGGAGCTGAAGTCACCACAAAAAATACGTACTCAGCCAAGAGTTTTGTACCATCGGAATTCTACAAGCCATCCACATCAGATGCCTCCTTCTCCGCCAAGCCGTATGTCCCTGGGGGCGGATCCTCAGGGGCTAGGTCTTACGGGCCGTCTGAGGAACGTGGGAGCGGAGCACCCAGGTCTTCTGGAACCACCGGAGCCTTTGCCAAACCTTATATACCGATGGAAAGCACCTCCAAGCCAATGGAATCTTCTGGATCGTCCGGAGCCTTCGCCAAACCCTATATCCCCTTGGAGCCTCCATCTGGAGCATTTGCGACGCCCTACCTTTCTATGGAGGGCACCCCTAAAAACACGTTCTCCCGGAAAATGTTCACACCATGTTCCACGTCATCTTCTGGAGCTTTTGCCAAACCCTATACCACGTCATCAGACTCAAAAGTGCCTGGAGCGCCCTTAGACGCTGCTCCACGGAGATCTCTGGATTCTAGCTTCACATTTTCAAAATTAGGAGCTCCAGAAGCTTCAGACATAGCTCCCCGGAAAACCTCGGATTCCCTATTTGCCAAGTCATACCTACCCGCGGACCCGAAGCCCTACACGCCATCTGGATACACCCCGAGCTCTTCGGAACCATCATCCAACTCCTCCAAGTTCCCGGAAATCCGATCGAAAGCCAAGCCACACAGCAGCACCGCCTACATCTCCCCGTTCCGCGAGTCGCCCCTGGCTCCGCCCACTTCCAGTCCCCTCCTCTCCACGCATGTGTCGGATGAATCATTGGCGCGCAATGCCAGTATGCTATCGGTTTCCAACGAGTTACCACTCATTGTGAAACCGCTTCGAAAGTTCTCCGTTCAACGAAGGACCACCCTTGTGGAACCGCCCACAGTGCTACCGGCCCCAATGGATCCGAGCTCCGCCTCTGCATCATTGCCGAGGAATTTTCATAGACCCACGGTACTCCATTGTGCGGCTCCGGTGAATATTCCGTTTATTGATGATGAGGACCCTCCAGACACGCCCCCTTCAAAGGGGGTGCCCTCGGTAACCCCGACGCCTTCTCTCCATCGTAGAGAAGACAGCGGTTACCGGTCGATGGAGAATGTTAGGAAGTTGAGTGTTCCGGAATTTTCTGAAATTTCTCAACAGCCCATCGCTACAGTATCCCCGTTCACTTCGAAAGAGTCCACGTCGAAAAATCAGGAATCGGAGGAGAATCTAGAAGAAGAGCTCCCATTTGATTGGGGAGATGAGTATTTGAATTCGCGGGTTAAGTGAGTTTTTTTGATCTACCTTCTTTTCTTTTTTTTCAGTTTTCTTGTAATAGTACGGCACGCCTCAAGGTGCTTCCCACCCTCCTCCGGGCGGCCAGCCATGTTTTCTTCTCCTTTATAGGGGCCCTCTCTTTCTCTGCCAACCTTGCACGCGTGGCCGAGTGGCTAGCGCAGGCGGCCGGTAATCTGTCGGCGGGGGTTCAATTCCGCGGGTAGTCAATTTCTTTTTTCTTTTGCTGGAAAACGTTTTTCTCACATTTTTCATCAATATTTTCGATGACTAACCGATCATTTTTCAAAAAAAGATGACGGGAATTCTCAAACTATAAAAATCTAAGGAACCGGTTTTTAGTAAAAATTCAAAATATGCGCGAGGGGATAAGGGAACAATCATCATCATCATCATCATCAAAATATGCAAAATATCTGCAGAGGGACTTTTTCTTAAAATTTTATTTTGCAGAAGACGATGCAGTTTGGTGCTGAGAACACAGACGTCACTGCGTGTGAAGACGATTATTGGTGAGTTTTTTTTCTAAGAGCTGCGCCTTTAAGGAATAACTCAGTTTTTTCGAAAATTCCCAACTAGTGAATCATTGTGTTTCATGATAGAAAAATACACAATTTTACGGCTTTCGGAACAAATAATTAGGAAGAATGAAAAAAACGGGTGAAATTTTGAAAAACAATCCAAAAATTTTCAAAGTGCCCCCCCCCCCCATCCCTCTCCGCGACAAATCCCGCTCCCCTCTCTCTTATATGGGCCCTCCATTCTCTCTGCTTTTCTTGCGCGCGTGGCCTACTGGCTAACGCAGGCGGCCGGTAGTCTGGCGGCGAGGGTTCAATTCCGTGAGGACTCAAATTTTTTTTTCTTTTTTTGTTTTATTCCGGGAAGCATCTCTAGAGGTTTTTCTCACTATCTAGAGTGGAATTTAGCGTTTTTCAAATAATTTTTTTTCCAGACAAGCTTCTAAATTGTTCGGGACGTGATCAACGACGCGCATTGTTTTCGCTGAAGCAGATATTCCAGGTATTTCCCCTTTTCATCGTTATCCGTTTTCCTGAAATCTCTCTAAAGATCTAAAAAACCGATAACGTCCTTAGTCCGTGACTATTCATCCGGAAACTCACAAAAATTTTGCAGGATGATCAAGATCTGGTGCATGAATTTGTTCAAAATCAGGGACTGGATTGTATGATCCGTCTGGGACGAACTGCCGATCAGAACCATCAGAATTATATTCTGAGGGCATTGGGACAGTTGATGTTGTACGTCGATGGAATGAACGGGATTATTGCGCATAATGGGACGATTCAGTGGTTATATGAGCTGTTGGATTCACCGGTAAGAATTTCTGGCCGGTTAGGAGCTCATGGGTTAAGGTAGAAGGGCGCTTTAAGCAAAAAATTGAGAATTTCGGTCAAAATTTTCATTTTTTGAGCACAATTTTGACTGAAAAACCCTCATTCTATCAAAAAAACCTTTGTCCTATTTTTTTGTCCATAATTATGTCTGTTTGTCCAGTTGTACATCGAGGAAGAGCGTAAAGAAATGTCACCGTTTCGTCTTGAATGGGTATCTTTTTTTTGGATTTTTGAATGGTTTTTTGAATGGATTTTTTAAAGAATGTGTTTCCGAGAAGAAAAAGAGCATGATTTTTTATGTTGCATGTGCTGGTTGAATCTTTGTTAAAATAGTTGATCTTTTTCTCGGTTTCTGCGCTCCATCTCACACGGACTTTTACAAATTTCATATTGCGTCTTTAAAATCTGACAGTAGGCCGCGCTTGAGCCGAAGGAGCGCGCACCATGTTTCCAGAGCACTTTTCAGTGATCACTTCCGATCAAATTCTGTTAATATTATATTCAACATGATGCGGAGAAAAATTTCTATTCAATTTGATTTTAAAAAAAGCTTTAAAATGAGAAAAATACCTACGTATCGCTGAGTCGCCACGCAGTTTGCATGCGACCCTACAGTAAGACAGAGCACGCGAATGAAACCTTTTGAAAGCACGTACAAAAAACTCACTGTGTCAGTGTACTTCGCGGTAACTGGGGGCCGTGCCGGCCGGGCGGGGTCATAAAAATTTCTGAAAAAACACGACTCGGCTCGGAATACAAGTATGAAAAACATAGCTTAGAAATGTTTTTTCTTGCACGATGAAAACTAATTTTTACAGCTTTATAAACAAATTCAGAACAATTTTGAAATTTTTTATGATAAAAATTTTTAGAAAAATTGAAAATTAAGAAAAATCGGAGAATGTTATTGCACGATTTTTGTTCAAATGTGCTTGCTCTATGCATGTTTTCTTTTCCCATATTTTCCTCTCTAATTTTACAAAATTTTTGCAGTTCCGACTGGTAGTGAAAACTGCTCTGAAACTCTTACTGGTCTTCATTGAATACAACGATAACAATGCATTACTGGTGCTTTCTGCCATTCAAACAGTCGATAAATCAAAGGGACAAGCTGATTGGTCAGGATTGATGAAGGTGTTAACAGAGAAGGATTCACCGGATGCGGAGACTCTTGTCTATGGAATGACGGTTGTCAATAAGGCGTTGCATGGGATTCCGGATAGGGTGAGTTAGGGGTAACTATGCCATTTTTTCTCTGATTGTTCTGAGAGTCAATAATTTGAAATCAGCACGCTTAGGCGGTTCAGAAAAGTATAAACAAGCCTAGGTTACGGTCAAGTTTAATTTTTGGGTCCCGCCACGAAACCTGGAAAACTACACTATCTCGGCTAATTTTGGTCAGATTTCGATGAAAAGTGTACCATTAGAATCAGTACATCTAGGCGGTTCAGAAAAGTATAAACAAGGCTAGGTTCTGAAGTTTTTCGATTTTTGGGTCCCGCCACGAAATTTGAAAAACTACTGTATCTCGGCTAGTTTTGGTCGGATTTCAATGAAAATAGTACCATTAGAATCAGCGCGTCTAGACGGTTCAGAAAAGTATAAACATAACAAGATTTCGTCAAAATTGGGTCCCACCACGAAAAAAAAAATTTCCAGGACACCTACTACGACGCAGTTGACACACTGGACACCCTTGGAATGGAGGATGCCATCAAAAGTATGGGTAAATCAAATAACAAGGAGCTCGAGGAGCAGTGTCGTCTCTACGAAAGAGAGCTGAAAGAAGAGGATGAGAGAGGGGATAATGATGATGATGTGGTGAAGATGAGGTGCGTTGGAAAAATTTTTTTTTCGAAAAAAAAATTTTTTTTTTTTTGGATTTTTAAAAAATCAACAAAAAATGCATGGAATTTTTGATTGGATTTTCATTACCGTAATCCATTTTGAAGTGTTTTTACCTAACCTTTCAGGACCTCTGACTCATTCAAAGATCAATCCCGTCGATCGTCTCAAGGATCACACGACTCGGCAATCACAATGGGCTCCGAGGAGGACGGGTCACGGAGCCCGGACAGCTTCAAACAGAATCCCTCCCCGGCCCCAATACCCTTGCCGACCACGCCCCCAAGTGCCAGTAGTACTCTTGAGAGAAGATCAAGAGCCTACGAACACGAGATGCCAGAGGACATTGAGACGGCACTGGAGAAACTGAACAAGGCACTACAGAATCGAAGGGAGGCTGAAAAACTGAAAGCCGAGGAGAGCCGCAGAAAAGAGGCGGAGCGAATGGAGGAGATAGAGAGAATGAGGCAGCAGGCGGAGGAGAGGAGACGCAGAGAAAAAGAGGAGGAAGAGAAGAGAGAATTGGAAGAGACGCAGAGAAAGAGAGAGGAGAAGGAAGTCAGGTTTGTGCATGGTTACTGTAGCATGGTGGTGGTGTGACTGTTAAAAAAAGGTTTAGGATTCAAAAAAGAAGTTTCTAGATTCGCAAAAAATGATATCGTCTCGCCGACGACGTCATCTGGAGCCCGCAGATGATAAGAAGGCGACGATGAGGAGAAGGCATGAAGAGGCGAGGCGACGGCAGTTGGAGCATGAGCAATTCACGGCGAGCAGGTCGATGTTCAATAAAATGTGAGTTGTTGGAAAGGGAGAGAGAGAGAGAAGGAGAGAGAGAAGGAGAGAGAGAGAGAGAGAGAGAGAGAGAAAGAGAGAGAGAAAGAGAGAGAGAGAGAGAATGAGAGAGAGAGAATGAGAGAGAGAGAGAGAGAGAGAGAGAGAGAGAGAGAGAGAGAGAGAATGAGAGAGAGAGAGAGAGAAAGAGATAGAGAGAGAGAGAGAGAGAGAGAGAGAGAGAGAGAGAGAGAGAGAGAAAGAGAGAGAGAGAAAGAGAGAGAGAGAGAGAGAGAGAGAGAGAGAGAGAGAGAAAAGTGCGCAGAGAAGCAGACTGTTTGCGCGTCTCGTCTCTCTTTTCTCTAGTGGCGCAGTGGGTAGCTCTGCTGGCCGGCAGTTTTGATGTCTGGGGTTCAATCCCACGTGGGGTCAAATTTCTTTTTCATTTTTTGTTACCAAGTTTCGATAGCCTAGAAAAGTAAAACAGAGATAATTCAACCTGGGAGGAACCCACCCTTTGAGTTTCAAAAATGACACTAGACCATCAAAAGTTCACTGCAAAGAGCTGAAAAAGCTGATCAAAATAGTTTTTAAACCACCCGAAAATAACAATTTGGAAGCGAGTTATAGCCTTTTCAGTGTAGAGGTTAGAGATGAGAGTGCGCAAAGAAACATACTGTCTGTGCGTCTCGCCTCTCTATTCTCTAGCTTCTAGTACCCTCTAAACGCTATCCGGTGTCATCTAACGGCTTTAACAAAAAATTAAAAAAACGTTTGACCCCATGTGGAATCGAACCCCGGCCTTGAGTTCGGAAGACAAAACGCTTAGCCACTGCACCATATGGCAACTTCGCCAATGGGGTGCGAGGGCGCTTATCTAGTTGTGCTTTTTTCTCCTGCCGCGTCCAAATGGCGGCGAGGACCAAGGTTTTTTTTTTGAAGAACCACCAATCATATTTTCCAGGGACACCGCCCCCGCAGCCCCCCGTGTCCCGTCCCCAGTTTCACCTGTCTCTTCCTCGCAATGGCAACCACCTGTCAAAGATGATTTCCAACCCGTATGTCATTTTTCATTTTTCTTTTTTTTCGAAATAAAAAAAATTATAATTATCTTCAGACCACCTCCACCTCACCCACCAATGAATGCATGGCCCTCCGGAACAAGAAAATACCCGAACCGATTCAGCTGGTTCAGGAGAATCAGGAGAACGAGATTCCCAAAGAGACGACAGACGATAGTGATAGCTCGAAACCGGTAAGGAAACTGCGCTCTATTGAGAAAAAAGAGGGATGGAGAGACGCAGAAAAAAATATTTCAAATTTTAGGTAAAAGCTCCACCCCCATTATTCCCCACAATCTTCTCGCCGACTGAATCAAAAACCATGGATTTCTCAGAAATACCACCTGCGGAACCGGCGGTTGAGGAGAAGGCTCCACCACCGCCGAGAGCGAAGGTAGGTCAAATGTTGTCGTGCGCCTTCAAATTACCGTATCTCTGTTAGTTTTCGTCTGATACCAACAATAATAGTACCATTCGAATCATCAGAATTGGGCGGTTTGAATGAGTATGATCTTGACTAGGTTTTGAAAATTTTTAATTCGGGTCTCGCCACGAAAATGGAAAAACTACCGTATTTCGGCTAGTTTTCATCGTATTGCAATGAAAGTGGTAGCATTCGACACCGCTTGTTAAGACGGTTTGAATGAGTATAACCATGACTAGGTTCTGAATTTTTTTATTTTTGGGTCTCGTCACGAAAACCAAGATTGCACTGTATCTCAGTCAATTTTGGTCCGAATTTAATGGAAATGGTACCATTAGAATCAGCGCGTTAAGGCGTTTAAGACGAATATAATCATGGTTAGGTTTTGAAATTTTTGTATTTTTGGGTCTCACCACGAAAACCAAGATTACACTGTATCTCGGTCAATTTTGGTTTAAATTCAATGTAAATGGTACCAGCGAACTTTGAGAAATTTTTTTAGGGTCTTGCCACGGAGATTACAATTTTTTTCCAGATCGAACCCGACGTCGGCTCAGGTAACAGCTTCGCAGACATGCTCCAAAAACGTGCTGCTCGATCGGCGGCAGCCAATTTGGGCGCTTTTGAGAAGAAGGAATCAGAAGCAGAACTTCAATGGAAGAAGGCGGCGGAGAATCTGGAGAAGCGACCACTTATCATCAATGATTTGGATTTCTCGCAGTTCCATGGAGTGGAATATCAACAGGATCCATTGCAATTGGCACGAATGGCTAAGATGAAGGAGATGGCGGATAGTGGAATGAGGGGAGGACCTGTGGGGGCCGGGGTGCCACCCCCACCACCACCACCATCAGCGATCCCGTTGCCACCTAGATGTGAGTAGTTTTTTTTAATTGACACCGCGCCAATTTTTTTCCCTTGCTTCTATAGAGCGCATTTTCACTCAACTTTGCTGCCCTCAAAAAATCCTTTTTTCAGTACAAGGCCAAGGAGGAATCCCACCGCCACCACCACTCGGAATTATCCCTCCACCACCTCCGCCAGGAGGCCTCCTTATGAATGGTGGCCTTAACCGCGGTGATATCAGTCCTGCTGCCAACAAAGGAGTCCTGAAACTCCACTGGAAACCTGCCACCGTCGAGCAACCCTCTATTCCATCCTTGAAGCAAAAAGGCAGCTTCTGGAATACGGTAGATGGACAGGTGCCCACTTTTGATGCGAAGAAAATTGTGCAGTTGTTTGAGACCAAAAAGGAGAAGGAGGCGACGGTTAAGGTAAGGGAAAATGAGATAAAATGAAAAAAAAATATTTTTTTTGTATTTTCAGAAAGTCGCTGAGACCAAGACCCAAACCCTGTCGGTTCTCCCGTTGAAACGATCACAAGCCATCAATATTGGTCTGACCAAATTGCCACCGATCAATGTGATTCCAGCTGCTATTATGGTAAGTTTTTGCAAAAATTGTATATGTGAAAAAAATTAAAAAGAAAAATAAAAAAGATTTGACCCCGGTCGGAATTGAACCCGCGTCTGAAATTTGCAGAAATAATGCGCTAACCGATGCGCCACCACGCTAGCAAATCTTTTTTCCAACCCAAAAACCCAAAGTTATAGTTGCCCTAAAAAGTAAAAAAGAATTGACCCCAGTGGGGATCGAACCCGGGTCTGAAGTTTCAAAAGCAAAGGCGCTAACCACTGCGCCATGGGTCACCTATTTCAACGACATGGGGAGGGCGTAGACATTGCCACGTGGCAAGTGAAGAGAGGCCCCATCGTTATGAATGCCCTCTTACCCTCTCTTTGTTGTTTCCATCGCGGCCTAGTGGCTAACGCTGCAGTTTTGAAATTTCCATACCCGAGTTCGATTCCTCCTGGTGGTCAATCTTTTTTGCTTTTTTTCTAGAATAGGATCGAGTGCATAAAAGGCGTCCCGATAATTTAAACCGAAATTTTTCATTTTTTGAGCTATTTTTTCCAGAAATTCGACTCCCTAGTCCTCAACAAAGACGGAATCGAAAAAATCCTCAAAACCATGATGCCATCCCCAAAAGAAGTCGAGGAAATCGAGATCAAAGCAGCAGAGAATCCAGAGATGACCCTCGGAAATGCTGAGCAATTCCTTCTGAAGCTCTCTCAAATCCCATGTCTTCTGGAGCGTCTCCGTCTTTGGCTCTTCACCCTAGACTACAAAAATTCAGAGAAAGACATCGCGGAGCCCTTGATGGATATGCAATTGGCAATGAAGGAAATGGAAGAGTCCAAGACGTTTAAAGTTGCAATGGGAATGCTTTTAGCCATAGGAAACTCGCTGTCGGGCACGGATATCAAGGGGTTCTACCTGGATTACCTAACCAAAGCATCAGAAGTCAAAGATCCAGTCTACAAGCACACTTTGACCTACCATTTGGCTGAGTATATGGTTGAACACTTCTCCGAGGGAACCGATTTGTACAGTGAATTTGGAGCGGTTGCCAGAAGTGCCAGGGTGGATTACAAGGAATTATTGGATAATTTGATTCGTCTGGAGAAGGATTGCAAGAGCTCCTGGGAGTGTTTGGCGACGATTAGCAAAAATGACAATTCGAATATGAAGCAAAAAATCAATGATTACCTATCAGATGTTGCTCAGAGAATCCATCAACTTAAGGCGATTTATACGGTGACCAAAAATCGGTGGCACGCTTTCCTCCTCTACTTTGGATATTCTGTGGATGAAATCCCCAATCAAACTCCTAATGACGTCTTCAAAATGGTCACAGAATTTGCTTTGGAATACCGTACCACTCGGGATAAGATTCTCCAGCAGAAGAAGAGACTGGCAGAGAAACGAGAGCGAAATAAAACACGTGGAAAGATATGGGCGTTGGAGGGCAGTTCTGAGGCGGGTGGAGGAGATGCGGCGGCTCCGTTGAGACGAAGAAATCATGGGAATCATGCTCCAGTGGTACAGAACACTCAACAGAGACACGATGAAATGTCAAAGATGCTGGCGGCGATGGCAGATGATAGTACGCTGAGGAGACGGGCGCCAGCGGCGACCAATGGAATTAATGGAAAGAGTTTAGGTGGAAGTGTTAAAGGTAAGGGTTTTGTAGGTCAAATATTTAGAATCGTCTTGAAGAGCTGATTCCAATGGTACGATTTTCCATTAAATCCGACCAAAACTAGCTGAAATACGATAGTTTTCAATTTTCGTGGCGAGACCCAAAAATCGAAAATTTTCAAAACCTAGTCATGATTATACTCATTTGAATCGTCTTGAAACGCTGATTCTAATGGTACCACTTTCATTCAAATCCGATGAAAACTACCCGAGATACAGTAACTTTTCAATTTTCGTGACGGGACCCAAAAATGAAAATTTTTTCAAAGTCTAGTCATGATTATACTCATCTGAATCGTCTTGACGAGCTGATTACAATGGTACTATTCTTATTGAAATTCGATGAAAACTAGACGAAATACGGTAGTTTTTCAATTTTCGTGGTGGGACCCAAAAATAAAAAAATTTCAAAACCTAGTCATGGTTATATCCATTCGAATCGTCTTGAGGCGCTGATTTCAATGGTACCACTTTCATTGGAATCCGATAAAAACTAACCGAAATACGATAGATTTTTAATTTTCGTGGCGGGACCCGAAAATCGAAATTTCTCGAAACCTAGTCTTGATTATACTCATTCGAACCGTCTCAACGCGTTGATTCAAACGGTATCGCTTTCATTGAAATCCGATGAAGATTAGACTAGATACGGCAGTTTTTCAATTTTCGCGGCGAGACCCAAAAATCGAAAATTTTCCAAACCTAGTCATGATTATACTTATTCGGACCGACTTGACGCGCTGATTTTAAGGGTACCACTCACATTGAAATCTGATGAAAACTAGACTAAATACGATAGTTTTTCAATTTTCGTGGTGGGACCCAAAAATCGAAAATTTTCGAAACCTAGTCATGATTATATTCATTCGAACTCGTGGCGAGACCTATTGGTAATTCGGATCTAATCTGAAAATTTTCAGACCTCGTCGACAACGAACCCGAAGACGAAATCCTCAATGGCCTCGTCAAGGCGGCCACCCTTCAGACGGATCCAAGGGATCAAAGACGACGAGCCAGGCAGTTTAATCGGAAGTCGCGTGAGTCATTTTCGGTTACTGTAGTTCTAAGAGTACGCAAAAACCATTTTACCTAAAAAGCGCATTTTGAAAAAAAAGTCTGCAAACACCTTCACGTCAAAATGCAGACAAAAAATTTTTTACAGTACGTCGCACCCGCACCCTCAAAATGGTCGACGGACAGCTGGAAACCTGTAACTACTAGAATTTTTTTCTCAATTTTTTGTTTTGAAAACATTTTTGCCTCATTCAAATTTTCCGGTTTATTTTCCTCCCCCTAGTTTTCCTGTATTCGTATTTTCGCCCTCCGCCCCAACCCTCACAAAACAACAATCGACATTTTCAATGACCGGTACATTTTCCTATTCTTATAACCATTTTCCCTCTTTTTCTCGTCTTATTTTCACTCAGAATTAGCACCTCTTATAGAGAATTATGTTATGTGTTGGTATATAAGTATACTTGAGAGACAGACAATTGACAGTCTCTTTCTCTTTTTTTTTCTGTACTACTTGGTTCTTTTTTTTGTCTTCGATTCAATGAATTCTTTGTCTTTTTTCATTTTTAGCCGGAAAATTTCGCGGAAAAATTCCGGGAAAAAATCCGGAAATACCTCGGAGAAACCCCGGGAAAAAACCGCACGGTAAATTTTTTTTGTACGTATTTTCAAAAAGTTTAATTCGCGGTCTCTGTCTTCCTGTAGGGACGCATGGCAACTGCGTGGCGACTCAGCGATACGTAGGCATTTTTCTCATTTTGTTGAAAAATTAAAAATTAGAGCCTAAGTTTTTTTTTGAATCAAATTGAATATTACTTTTTTTCGCATCATGTTGAATATAATATTGACCGAATTTGATCGAAAGTTATTACTGAAAAGTGCTCTGGAAACATGGTGCGCGCTCCTTCGGCTTAAGCGCGGCTTACTGTCAGAATTTAAAGACGCAATATGAAATTTGTAAAAGTCCGTGTGAAGTGGAGCGTAGAAACCGAGCAAAAAATTGTACGTACAAAAAATTTACTGTGAAACCGGAAAATCCCGGAAAAGGAAAAAAAAGGAAAAAAATCAGGAGAACCCCGGGGGAAAACTCCGGAAAAAAACCGGGAAAAGCTCCAGCGAAATTCCGGAAAAACTTCAGAGAAACCACGGAAAAATCCCGGTTTTTGGAGGGTTTCTGCAGTATTTGAGAATCTAAACTCTTAGCCTGCCGCCTCCAAATAAATCTTTTATTCCAGTAACCAAAAATCTACAAAATAGAGCAGCTCTTTGGATGATCATCGCTCTTGAGTTGCTTTCTCATCTTTTCGGTCACCTTCGTCTCCTTCTCCATGATCAATTCCATCTCAACATGTTCATGCTCATTGTATACATCCCAATGGGTTGGAACAAATCTGTATCCAGGCATAATCATGTTTTCAGGGTCTTCGCATGTGAACTCCCAGTCGTGGTCAGTATCATTCATCTTCGTATCGGGTTTATGATAGACTTTGAGAAAACCTTCCTTTTTTTCCGGTACCAACCAGCGATGTCTTTTTTTTGGCTGAAATATCAGTCACGATTGTTGCTTTCAGTCTCTACGCTCCCTCCGGCTCCGCGACATTTCGCAACGATGAGGTTTCGTAGGCGATGAAAGGGTTTATTGAAGTTATAAGGTTGTAAGGAAAGTTTTGCACCAATGTTAATTTTTTGTTCTAGAAAGTTCTGGGATTTTCCGGAATTTTTCTGAATATTATAATAAACTAGTATATTGTAGAAACTTTCATCTAAATTTATTTGCGCGCAGCTCTTCCCACTAGACAAGTATGGCAGCTCTGAGCGAAGAGCAATTTCGAGGCATTGTCTACTACGCGTTTCTCTAAGACCGTAGTGTCGCAGGAGCGACTGTCAATATTCATGCTGCGTTCAAGGAAGATGTACTAAGTAGATGGACAATCAATCGATTTTTCAAACGTTTCCAGTCTGGAGATATTATGTTTGAAAATCAACCTCGTTCTGAACACTCATCTGTTCTGAATGATGATGATATCCGTGAAGCCCTCAAATGCAATCCAGCCGCCAGCACACGTGAATTGTCTATGAAGCTTGCCTGTTGCCAAACCACCATTGTTCGACATCTGGAGGCTCTTCGTTACAGAAAAGTTGTGTCGACATTGATTCCTCACGAACTTCACTCTTGTCAGTTGGCAGCAAGGGTAAATGCCGCTTAGTCTTTGCTTCTCCGTCTACGCAGGAAGGATTTTTTCTGGCATCTCGCTACTGCACGCTCTCCTAGGATGGAAATAAGGGCAAGCCAATGTGGCAACGGTAGAAAGTCAAAAAATAATTATTATTTCAACGTGATCAAAATTTTGAACTGGAATGTGGGTAATCCTAAATTCATGGAGGCTTGAAGCAAAATTTGAAAGATTTGTTCAACGGAAGTGGCAGACATCCAGATGAGGATCATTTTTAGGTTTTTACCAGCTTCCTACGTCAAGTCTGCTCTGAGTTAACCGGATTTTCAGTTTTTGCAGTTAGAACTAGGTTTTTGGAGTCGAAATATATCTTTTCATTGAGTTGGTTACCTAGACAGTAACAAACATAGCCACATTCGAAAATAAAGTACACTTGAAACAATCGAACCAGGTCTGAAAACCTAGTTCTTACTGCAAAAACTGAAAATCCGGTTAACTCAGAGCAGACTTGACGTAGGAAGCTGGTAAAAACCTAAAAATGATCCTCATCTAGATGTCTGCAACTTCCGTTGAACAAATCTTTCAAATTTTGCTTCCAGCCTCCATGAATTTGAGATCACCCAGATTCCAGTTCAAAATTTTGATCACGTTGAAATAATAATTATTTTTTGACATTCCACGATTGCCACATTGGCTTGCCCTTATTTCCATCCTAGGAGAGCGTGTACTGGTAATAAAAGCTGAATTTCGTACGTTAACCGTGCAAAAAAAAATTTGGCTCCCTCGCGGAGAACCATCACCAAAAGAGCCAAAGCCGAATCTTCCCGAAAAGGAAGTATTGTTACGTTGTTGGTGGGCCATGAAAGGAATGTTCCACTGGGAACTGCTGTCACAGTGTCATACGGTTACTGCTCAAGTATATACATTTTAACTTCAGAAATTGGCCGAAGAAATTGGTGAGAAAGGCGGAAAAAATTTTGAAAACTGTAATCTTGGTGCAAGACTTTCCTTACAACCTAATATATTAACCGGCTAGCCCATACCAGTTTCGAAACATCTAGTTGCGAAGTGCCGCGGAGCCCTCCCTCCACCTACCAGATTCGCCAGACCAATCTGAAAACTCATTGTTCCTCCAGGCTCCACTTTGTGATAAATCTGAGTATGAGGCCATTCTTCTGCTCTCGCTTCCTTCAATTCAAATAACATTGACTCGACTTCAACTACGACTCGCTGTATTTTCTCGCTCTTGTTCTTCACAGTCATTGAGAACGGGGCATCTGGGTTTATCACCGGTTTCGTTGAAGGGGTTAACTCCAATTCGAAGGGTTTTTTCGGAGGAGTAGGAGTAGCCATTCTTTGATTGTACTGGAAACAGATTGGAGTTAATTGAGAAGATGATTGGAAAACACTTACAGTGATGAACTTTGCAGGTATTCGAAATAAAAGTTGGAAAAGTATAGGAAATAATATAATTGTTCTTTTTTTGTGACCCGAGATTTTATCGATTGAGGACTAGGCTTTGAAAACTGTCACGTTTATATTGGCATGCAGAACACAAAAATGTTGACATTGTTCAAGAAAACCAAAGCAATTGCTATCAGATTTCCGGATAATACCGGACCGGACCAGACCGGACTAGATCGTACCGGACCAGGCCGGACTGGAGCAGACCGGATTGGAAAGGATCGGACCAGACCGGAGCGAACCGGACCAGGCCAGACCACGCCGGACCACGCCGGACCACGCCAGACCACACAGGACCGGATAGGACCGGACCAGACTAGACCAGACCGGACCAGACTAGACCGGACCGGGCCGGACCGGACCGGACCGGATCGGACCGAACCAGACCGGACTAGATCGGACCGGACCGGGCTAGACGAGACCAGGCCGGACCGGACCAGACCGGATCGGACCTGACAAGACCGGACCGGGCCGGACCAGACTAGATCGGACCGGATCAGACCAGGCACGACTAGATCGGACCGGACCGGACCGGACCGGACCGAACCAGACCGGACTAGATCTTACCGGACCAGGCCGGACCGGATCGGACCGGACCGGACCGGACCGGACCGGACCGGACCGGACCGGACCGGACCAGACCAGACCAGACCAGACCAGACCAGACCGGACCGGACCGGACCGGACCGGACCAGTCACAACTACATCGGGCCGGACCGGACCAGGCCGGACCAGGCCGAACCGGACCAGACCAGACCAGATCAGACCAGACCAGACCAGACCAGACCAGACCAGACCGGATCGGACCGGACCAGGCCGAACCGGACCAGACCAGACCGGACCGGACCGGGCCGGACCGGACCAGACCGGAGCGGACCGGACCAGACCGGAGCGGACCGGATTAGACCAGGTTTGACCGGACCGGATCAGACCAGATCGAACCGGACCAGACCAGGCATGACTAGATTGGAACGGACCAGATCGGGCCCTATCAGACCGAAAGGGTACCAACCCAGACTTGATCGGGTCCGATAGGCCCTCGTACCTTCCAGGATTACTGTACCCCTACGGTATCCTCCGGACACCTTGAACCCCGAACTTTGACCCTCTCAATACCCGTTCCGACCGCACAGAACAAAAAACAACAAACACTTTCTCTCGAACAATGGCCAAAATGGTTTTGAAAGTGAAAATGGGAAAATATTTTATGCGGGAAGGTAGGTAGACACAAAGACAAACAAATAATACCCTTCAACACATGAATATAATTGCCATGTTTTTTCGGAAAGAATGTGAACTTTTGTATCTAGGAATATTTTTTGAACCTTAAAGGTGCATGCAATTTTTTTCTGGAAAGGTCTTACCACGAAAACCCAAAAAAGCTACCATAATTCTGGTAGTTTTGGGTCTAAGGCCATAAAAATTAGAGCGTTTTGATGAGCTCATCAAGACGGTTCGAATGAGTATAGTCATGACTAGGTTTAAAAATATTTTTATTCTGAGCAATTTGAGGTTTCTTATCGTATCTCGGTGTATTTTGGCAGCAGAACCGCAAAAAACGACGCATTTTGACCTGTACATCTAGACTTTTCGCCTCAGAATCCATGCTGCGCCTTTAAGGAAAATCTTTTTTCCGTTGTCAAATTATTGCCACTTTATCCTCTCAATTTCTCACTTTCCCTATCCCTCATCTCCAGGATATTTGCGATTTTCTGATTTTTCCTAGTAGTCGGTGGCATTTCTCCTCTCTCTCTCTCTCTCTCTCTTTCCCGCAAGAAGACCATGTGCTCCCTTCGTATCTTTAAACTTTCTCGGGAGGGACGGGAGGAGACATATGCACACCCACATAATCAAACAGATAGACAACTACTCAATGTCTTTTCCTCGGGAAAAGAGAGAATGTGTCAAGAGAATTGTTTTCTTATCAATTTTCCATCACACTGACCAGCCGGGAAATTTTTCCGGGTGGTAGGAAAAATGAGGCTATTCTAGAAAAGTTTTAGGTCATATAGACCCTAGATTTAGACAAAATTTGCTCAATTTAACCAGTTTTTTACCTCAATTTGGAATTTTATACCAAATTTCGGCTCGCCGCGCCTCCGGTGCTTCAGAAGTCCGGTTAGGATTTTTTATTGAAGCTCTCTAGTAACGACCTTTTGTAGGGTGGCACCTGTCTTTCTCTTTGCTTTTCCAAGTACTCGTGGCTCTGGAACTTTGAATTAGGTCTCTGAAAACTAACAATTTTTAGGTTGTTCTTACTGAATTTTCGAACTTAGAGGTTTTTGCAACACTCCCGACAAAGTAAAACAATCATTTCATGTTTAGAAAAAAAGAAAAAAGATTTGACCCCGATGGGGATCGAACCCCCGTTGAAAATTTCAAAAACAGCAGTGTTATCCACTAGGCCACGGGTACCACTTTTGACAAGGAGGTGAAGGGCGTTCGCAGCGTCTCCCCCTGTAGCCTCCTCCGCCTTCCAATCGACAATAGTCCCCGTGGCCTAGTGGATAGCGCTTCTGTTTTAAAAACTTTCATCGCGGGTTCGAACCCCACCGGGGGTAATTCGTTTTTTCTTTTTTTCTAAAGCTGACATGATTTTTTTATTTTGTCTGAGGTGCTGCAAAACCTCTAATTTGAGAATTTCAGAGACCAAATACAAATTCCAGGGTCACGAGTGAAACTTGTTGTCTGGAAACTCATTTTCCTCCTTTTTTTGCCTCCCCTTCAGAAAAAAGAGAGAAAAAAGTGGAGAAAAAAGAAAACAAGATGCATGGATGCATGTGTTTTCCCTTCTCTCATTTTTCATGCCTTTCCTTTCAATTTTTCAAGCTCCTTCTCTCTTTTTCTCTCTCTCTCTCTCTCTTTATCTTTTTTTCCTTTACGGAGGCTCATTTTTCTTTTTTTTTCTCACTTTTTTTCTGTTCAAAGAGGCAAAATCGAGAAAATTATGATATTAGTATTAAATAAAAAAAGTGTTCTTTCGCAAATATTTACATAATCCGAATAATAAGCTTTCCCTTTCTCTCTTCCCTCGGGAGCTCCTCCCCCCACGGGAGGAGGAACAAATAAACGGGAGAAATCGAGAGAAAGAGGCAGACGTTTTCAAGAAAATCACTTTTTGTTTTTCTCAAGTAGTTCTCTTTTGTCTTTTGTTTTCTTTTTTTTCCTGGGGAAATTTGTTACAAATGTGCTCTAGTGGACGCTGTTCAGTTGATTTGAGCCGATTTTTGAGCATGGGCAATATAGTCAAAATTTTTCCTTAGGCTCAAAAAATCGGTAAAAAACTTTAGTAGTTGAAATTTTTTCTATGTAACCACGTTCCAGTCAGATATCCAGGATTAGTTCAAAAATATACGAATTCTTACACTTTACAAGTTGATTTTTGCTAATTTGAGCTGACTTTGAGCACGTGCCACGGAGTCAAAAATTATTCTACGGCTCCAAAATTTTTGGGTGTATTAAGCATAGCTTGAGCCTCATTTTCGTAGTTAACCGCATTTTTGTACAACCTCTTTCCAGATTGATACATCACGAATTTTCGACTGTGTGGCTCATGCTCAAAATCAGCGAAAATCTACTGAACGGTTTTGCATGTTAGAGGTACTAATGACTTCAGCATGCTTTAGAAAATTATATGACTATATATGCAAAATAGACACCCGTATCATCAAATGAAACGGGGGAATTCATTCACACCGTAAGCGTAAGATAGGTTTAGATACAGTTGAATGGGTTCATACCACTCTCAGGGTGTCCATTGCGTTTTTCGCTTCTGGTAGTGACAAATAAATTTGTTTTCCCTGTCAATAGATAATGTATATAAAACCTTCGATTACATTGAGGTTATATTTCCCTTCATTAGTAACAATTTTAAAAATAAATGTTTGTTATTCGTTCGGGGGAATGCTCCGCGAAATTGAATATTTTTCTACAAAACTCAGATAAATTCTGAAAATGACAGTTTTTTCGTAGCTCAGAAAAATCTTTTAGCTTACCGTGATTAGTGACTCTCACTCTATGACAAGCTTCTAAGTCGCTTGATTCCTATACTTCATGCCATGACTTCTCAGTTAGTGGCACAACTTTTCCTCCGCCCTTTTCAAAATTTGAATTTGTACATTACTATATTCAACATGAGTCACCAACATTTTATACACAGCTACTGGCAAAACATTTCTTGTATACAAAACTATGACTAACAAGATAGGAAAAAAGAGGTAAAACTTTCCGAAACTTTGTGTTCAATAGTGTATATTGTGTTGCCTAGGTACATAAATCTGTGCTCCATGGTTCCCATGAGTTTTTCACGAAAATTCGGTTCTGGCACATAGTCTTTAATGTTATTCTGTTTATGCTCTTGATTTTTTTTCTTATCAACATTTTTTTTGATGTTACGATGATTTTACAATGTTTATTAGTAACATATAAAATGCTCCATGATTCTTAACCGCTGATCTCTTATCAGTTTTTTTTGTTCAGAAAAAAAAGTTTGCCATTCTTGTGAGCTCTTGAAGGTTTTTTGGCAATTTTTCTTGGGAAAGATTGGATCGAAAATATTTTATTTTTTGAGGTGATAGTGTTTGCAGACTCTGCATCAAATTTCACGACAATTCAGATTTCCTGAAACGCCTCATACCTCATTAATCATTCAGCTTCTCAGTTTTCTCCCAATTTCTTTCCAAGTTTACACACATAGCCTCTAAGGGGGGTCTCAAAAATTTATGCGCGAAAAGGTCCCTTTTTTCTCTGCTCCTCCATCTATCTCTCATCCCTTTTTATTCCTGTTGTCAAGTTGTTCTTGCTCTTCATTCTCCTTGTCAAGAGCATTCCCCCCTCTCCTTTAATTTGCCTCCTCCTCCTTCATACACGGGCAGTACTTAATCCGTTTTGCCTCTCAAGAATCCCATTTTCCTTTTATATAAAATTGATTTTAGTTTACGAAACAGAAAAAAAGTATTAAAAAAAAGAAAAAAAAAGATTTGACCCCAGTGGGGTTCGAACCCGCGATGAAAATTTCAAAAACAGGGGCGCTAACCACTAGGCCACGAGCGCTACAAGCGACAGGGAGGTCCACCTCCTTGGCGCCAGTTGTACCCGTGGCCTAGCTGATAGCGCCTTCGTTTCGGAAATTTTCAACAAGGGTTCGATCCCCATTGGGGTCAAATCATTTTTTTTCCTTTTTTTCTCTCGGTCTGGTTTCTCTGCGTCTCACTTGACCCCCATTGCCATTAATTTTTTTCCCTGTTTTCAGGTTATTGCAGAGGCAGCTTATTAGCATCATCAGACGCCTTTTCTCTCATGTCTATTCATTGATGACAGCCGCCTCACCGGGTGAATTCAATTATACATATAACATACTCTCAGAATAATTATCATGACATCGATATCAACACTTTCACTTCCGAATGGAAAAATGATGGAGGAGGAGGAAGAAGAGATTGTGGAGGTAGGCTCATTTTTTTCAAAAATTACTTTAGAAGCACATGAAATCGGAATGATTCTATCATGCGCCTTTTAATTTGGTACGATTAACCCGATAGGGCATTATTTCAGCCAATTTTATGTCAAATACAATTATTTTTATAGCATGAGAATCGGCTTGTCAAGACGGTTCGAATGAGTATAATCAAGAAGAGGTTTTGAAAAATTTTGATTTTTGGGTCCCACCACGAAAATAGGAAAACTAACATATTTAGCTAGATTTCATCGAATTTCAATGAAACTGGTACCATTAGAATCAGCTGTTCAAGACGATCCGAATGAGTATAGTCTTGACTAGGTTTTGAAAATATTTTGAATTTTGGGTCTCGCCACGAAAATTGAAAAACTACCGTATTTCTGCTAGTTTTGGTCGGATTCAAAGAAAGGTAGTACCAATATGTTTACCGGGTCAAGACCGTTTGAATGAGTACAATCATGAATAGGTTTTGAAGTTTTTCGATTTTGGGTCCCACTACGAAAATTGGAAAACTAACATATTTCGGCTAGTTTTTGTCGAATTTTTATGCAAGTGGTACCGTTAGAATCAGCTTGCTAAGACGGTAAGAAAAAGTATATGCCTAGGTTTTGAAGAATTTTCATTTTTGGTGTTAGCATGGGTAGATTTAAAAAAAAAAGAAAATTTTCCAAACCCAGTCATGATTATAGTCATTCGAACCGCCTTGACGAGCTGATTCACATTCTATTAAAATTATTGGATTTGGAGTAAAACTAACCGAGATACAATGGGAATAAACTGAAATTTTTCAGATTTCCCCATCTTCATCCTCCTTGGGAACCCTGCCCGATGTGGTCCTCCAACACCTAATCCCATTTCTCAAATGGACATCTCTCCGCTCCCTTTCTCAACTTAACTCCCGCTTCCGTGGCCATTACTGTGCCCTTCTAAAAGAGGGAAGATGCCTCTCTATTAAAGGACAAATATCAGTTGGAGTAGGTCGAGATAAACAAATTGAGAGTTCTTTTCTTTTGGAGTTCTACACGATTCGCGTCGAAATGGACGAGGATTTCGTTGTGGAATGGACGCTGAAAGTAGAGAGTGGTGTTCGGACAGTTGTACATACACATTATGATGGGGAAATGAGAAGAGAGAACACTCAGTCAGTGATGGTTTCATCTAGAGAATATTTGGAGAAGAAATTGAAATGGATTTTGGAAAAGTTTCAATTCCGGAAGATTCATTTGGGAGTGGTAAGTCAAATTGGATTTTTGGGACTGTTTTGTGGGAAACCGGCATGCTAAGTATGGTTTATTAAAAAAGCAAAAAAGAATTGACCCATGTGGAATCGAACCCGCGACCCGAGATTGGTAGGCAAATTGGTTAGGCACTACACCACCACGCACACTGCGGTAGAAGAGAAAGCGCGGCGCTGTACGCCAGACGCGCCAATCGCCGTAGCGTAGTGGCTAACAGTTTTGCCCACCAATCTCAGGGCGCGGGTTCGATTCCTCAAGGGTCAATTTTTTTTTGTTTTTTTTTCTTCTCTCGCCCTTGCTCCCAAATCATTCATCTTTCATTTTCAGCCCGGCCTGGCCCACCTCTTCGACACCTATCCGTACAAAATCCAGGATTTCGGTGTATCTGATGAAGTGGAATACCTAAAACTTGCTGAACGTCTCCAACCCAAAAAGTTGACGCTTTTTCAACCAAATCAACGCTTTTCAAAACGGGGAGTACTAAATTTAAAGGTAAAATTTCTAGAATCAAGGGGTCCATCGATTTTTTCTAATTCAGAAATTTCCGAATCTGGAAGAACTCCGATTGTTTGGAATCCCAATAGACCTGGATCAGCTTGTAGAGTCGAGGATAGTGAGAATTCATGCAGACACAATCGAGGATAATATCAAGTTGAAGCACGCGAAGAAAATGATTCAGGTGAGAAATTTGGGTCAGTTTAGCTCCAATTTCAATTATTTTGATGTCATGAGAATCAGTGCAACAAGGCGGTTCGGATGAGTATAATCATGACTAGGTTTGAAAAAAAAAATGTTTTTTGACCTACCCGAATGCCTTTCGTGTCGAGACCAAAAATGAAAGTTCTTTCAAACCCAGTCATGATTATACTCATTCGGACCGCCTTGACGCGCTGATTTTCACGCTATAAAAATTATTAAAGTCGAAGCAAAATTGACGGAGATACGGTGTCTTTTGGCTACAGTGCATGGTAGATCAAAAAACTTCAAAAACGGTCAGTTTTGCTCCAAATGCAATTATTTCGACTAGACATGGCTAGGTTTAAAAATTTTTGATTTTTGACCTACCCATACTGTTTTCGTGTCGAGACCAAAAAAATTTTTTTTCAAAACCCAGGCATGATTATACTCATTCGAACTGCCTTGATGCGCTGATTTAAATGGTACCACTTCCATTGAAACCCGATGGAAACTAGACAAAATACGGTAGTTTTTCAATTTTCGTGGCGAGACCCAAAAATAATTATTTTTCAAAAAATATCATGATTATACTTATTCGAAGCGTCTCGGCGAGCTGATTCAAATGGCATAAAAATTGTTGAAATCGGAGCAGGACTGACGGAGATACAACGGGTAGATCAAAAACTCAAAACGTTTCAGAACTGGGCATCCGGTCACCTGACCTATAAACAAATCCAAATCAGTTGTGAACCCCATCGTATCCCTATTCGGGTCCCATACAATATCTGGTCGGAGCTCCATGAGCAAGACCTGGAGGAGTACTTTGACAATATTGAGAACCCGCAGAAGAAAATCGGCTCTTTTCGGTATTCATCGAGAAGTTTCGAATTTGTGTCATGGGACGAAAATGGTGGGAAGGAACCGAGTTATCGATTTTGATTTTTTCTTTTTTTTGTAAGCGTGTACAAATTCTGCCCTGTTGAACCAAAAAATATCCCATGTCTTTATTGATTTTGATCTCATTTTTTTATGAAATTGCTCCAAATAAACACAAAAATCAGCACCTAACAACCTCATAATCCATACCGTCATCACTCAATTTGAAGTTAATATTCTTGTATCCAATCACATTACTTTTCCGTTGTTCATGAAGATATTGAGTGATGTTTTCAATGGTTTTCATGTATGGCCACTCTTCGAACCCGCCGATTTTCGCAATTCGTCTCAAATATTCCCATTGCTCATTTTGAAGGAGATGGTAGAAACGGGTCTCTAGGCCTCGGGATTTTTGGTGTCTGGAATAATTTTTTTTTTGGAATTACAAAGTGAAAATGCGCTCTACTGGACCAGCTGTAATTGTTTTTAGTTGTATGGTGCGTTCAATGTTGCTAGAAACTACAAAAATGCGAGCATAGCCATCAAAGTCTGATCTTCAACTATTTTTTTTTCGAAGATTCAAATTTGGGCCAGATTTCCCAGCGTGAGCGACAAGTAGGGAAACTGAACTGAAAAAAACTGTCGGCACGGTAAATTTTTTTGTACGAACAATTTTTTCTCGGTTTCTACGCTCCATCTCACACGGCCTTTACAAATTTCATATTGCGTCTTTAAATTCTGATAGTAAGCCGCGCTTAAGCCGAAGGAGCGCGCACCATGTTTCCAGAGCACTTTTCAGTGATAACTTCCGATCAAATTCTGTCAATATTATATTCAACATTATGCGAAGAAAAATTTCTGTTCAATTTGATTCAAAAAAAGCTCAGGCCCTGATTTTTAATTTTTCAACAAAATGAGAAAAATGCCTACGTATCGCTGAGTCGCCACGCAGTTAGCATGCGATCCTACAGTAAGACAGAGCCCGCGAAGGAAACCTTTTGAAAACACGTACGAAAAAAAATCACTGTGTCCACAGATGAGCAGTGCAATGCTTGATTTTTTGTAGTTTATAGCGGTAGGAAAAATATATTATCACGACCCCATAAAAAATGTCAATAACTAATTGTCTATTTTCCCAAAACTCACTCAATCTGATTCCTCTCGTAATCAATCAATACTTGTCTATCTGGAATTGGCGCTTTTCCAGTGGCAAATGCAAGAGCCATCTTCACTTGATATTCGAATAATGGGAATGTGATGGTGACGAGGTTCAGGCCTGGAACATAATTTACATTTATCATTAGTATCGGCAATTTGCCGTGTTTGTCGGAATAGGCAAGTTGCCAGCATGCAGCAAAATTCTCCTAAAAAGGGCAATTTGCCGCAACAACAGCTTACTGTTAGCTTGCTGTAGACTGGGCAACTTGCCTCTTGCTTGCCATTAAGTGGCAAGTTGCCCTTTGCTTGCGAGAAATTCCAATAAAAAAACTGACCAATAAAAAACAAGCTATCCGGATAGTCTGCATGAACCACATGCTCAAATATTGGTGACACCAACTGATTGTTCTCCTTCACTTGGAGAATTTCGTCGTTGAGGAAAGGGTACTGAAATGAACTTGAGATTGAAAAAATACCCTAACTTGGGGGACCAAAGCAGAATTTTCCCATACTTGTGAAGGGTCGGGCCGGGCCCGGCCCTAAGGCCCGCTCGGCCTGGAAAATTACCGCGAAAAAAAAAAAAATTTTGAAAAATCGAAAAATATTTCCAATATTTGTGCTCCAGGGTTATTTCCGAAGCATGTTACACTATTTCGATGAATTTTCAGTGAAAATATGAAAAGTACAAATTTTTTTGAAAAAAAATTAAAAATTTTTTTGGTTCCGGGCCGGAATCTCACAAGTATAATTTTTCCAGCAGTGTCCGGGCTCTCTTCATTAAAACCCAGAATAAAAAACTCACCCTATAAAAATAGCCGGTACAAACAATAATCGTATCCGCCGTGATCACCGTCCCATCGTCAGTTTCACATCCATTCTCAACCACTTTTTTCACGTGTTGACTGATTTGAGTGATGTTTTCTGGCAGAGTTGGGTAGGTGGCTTTCCGACTGATTAGAGTGATCTTCCGGGCGGTGTCGGATAACTGGAGAGCAATATCAATCCCAGATGGACCTGCTCCAATCACAATGACCTCTTTGTCAATGTAGTCCTTAGCACGACGGTAGTCATGACTGTGGATTAGGGTTCCTGGAAAAAAAATTAGATTAGAGTTTGATTTTCAAAGGCGCATAAAGATTTTTCGGATACTTTCATTTTATCGAAGCTTCATCATCTCGAAAAAATGGCGGATTTTTAATCTACCACCCAATGGAAAAAATCAACCGTATCTTCGTCATTTTTCCCCCGAGCTCTATTATTTTGACACCATCAAAACCAGCTTGTAAATGCGGTTCGTATGAATATAATCATGACTGGGTTTCGAAAATTTTTTCATTTTGGGTCTCGACACGAAATGGGTGGGTCAAAAATCAAAATTGTTCCAAACCTAGTCATGATTATACTCATTCGAACTGTCTTGATGAGCTGATCATAATGCGCTATTTTTCACGGCTCTAGGGCCAAAAGTAACAGAGATACGTCAGATTTTGGATTTTCGTGGCGGGACCCATCCAAAAAAATTTTCTTGGAAAGCTAGTCATGATTATACTCATTCGAACCGTCTTGATGAGCTGATCATGATGCGCTATTTTTCATGGCTCTAGGGCCAAAACTAACAGAGATGCGGCTGATTTTGGATTTTCGTGGCGGGACCCATCAAAAAAAAAAAATTTTTGGAATCTAGTCATGATTATACTCATTTGAATCGTCTTGACGCGCTGGTTCTAATGGTATCAAAATGAATAAATCTGGACCAAAATTGACCGAGATACAGTAGTTTTCTTGTGGAAACACCTAGAAGGCGCAGGCAATTTTTTTCAAAGGGCTCACCGCGATTAAACAGAATTTCTCACCTTGAAAATCGTTGTCCTTATAGGGATTATTCGGCTCAAAATAATGTCCATTACACACAAATACAATATCAAATAACTGCTCATTGATACCGGTTCCATGATGTGTCGTAACCTGAAATTTTTCATTAAAACCCCTAACAAAAGAGCATTTTAACCTTCCACATATTGTCAATTCTCTCTACACTTTCGACGGTTTGATTGAAGTTTATCGGAAGACCTCTTGAGAATTCTTGAAGGTATTCTAGGACATCCTCGTGGGTCAGGAAGGAAGGGAGTTCGGATCGAAAGGGGACGTCACGGAACTGCATTACTTCTTTTGGGAGATTTGTTCTGGAAGAGAATAGGTTCAAGGTGGTTGGAAAGAAATATATTGCAATGCGCATAATGAGTGTAAAAAAAAGTGCTGGCCGAAAATCCGACAACGTGACGGCCCTGATATCTCACCACGAAAACTACCGTATAAATTTGATTGCTACCATAAGATTTATCGAAAATGTTGATTTATTTACGAGTTTCATCAATTTCAATCAATTTTCAACGAATATTTTTTTTGACGAATATCTAGAAAAATCGCTGAAAATCGATGGAAATAGATGAAATTTGATAAATCTTACGGTATTAATTAAATTTATACGGTAGTTTTCTTGGTGAGATATCGGGGCCGTCAAGTTGTCGGTTTTCGGCTGGCACTTGCTTTCACACTGATTGCTATGATATACAATACCCGCCATATTTATACGAACACCCCCGCTTTTCAGTTGATTTTAGTCAGTTGATTTTAGTCGACATGAGCCAAACGGTCAAAAATTTTTCTGCGGCTTCAAGAATTTTCGGGCGTATCTAGCATAGCTGGAACTTCATTTTTGTAATTGACAACTTTTTTGTGCAACCACTCTCTCGAGAGTTAGAGCTCGTTCAAAACAACTACCTCAAAAATGCACGTTATCAAAGTCTCGATAATTTCATGGGTCTTTTCATGAAA
>GL380230.1:35301-51023 GCA_000143925.2 Caenorhabditis brenneri | reverse complement strand
TCGGCGATGAAAATCCGCATACCACGGGGTGCCGGTATTTTCCCTAGAACGACTAATGAGAAAATTATTTTATAGAATAAAATTACCTAGTACAGCAAAACAAGACAATCTCCTATGTTCAAATCTTGTGCAAAAACCACATTTGGACCTTTTGGAAGATACGGGACGTATTCGGAATAGTTTTGTGAAAATTCAGATTCTTCTCAGGGTTTTAGTAAAAAAAATTTTACCATCACAAAGATTTCTGTAAATCAAATGCTGTGCAGAAACGGCCAACAATTTCCCGTGTTCTGTCATGATTGCGTGAAAATTGTATCTATTCTCCGGCTCTCGATGCATCCATGATATAATTGGAGTGTAATACGTCTAGACGTGTCAGAGCAAGTTCAACGAATAATTAATTGCATTCACGCCCGTTTGGCTCATTCTCAAAGTTGACTAAAATCAACTGAAAAGCGGGAGTGTTCGTATAAATATGGCCGGTACTGTATAAAGTTATTGAAAACTCACTTCAAATTCTGATACATACTGGAATGACAACCCGTTTGTTCCGAATATACCCATGTTCCTCCGACGGAATTTGTTTGTTCGAATACTTCGACCTGTAAAATGTAGTTTTGTGTTCTTTGTAACCTAAGGAATTTCAAACATTCATTTTGTTTTTTAATTTTTTCTAATATTCAAAAACACTAACCTCTAGTCCTTGTGCCAAAGAGTATTTCGCCGCCGCCAGGCCAGCCGCACCGGCTCCAATCACACATACTCGTTTTGTCATTCTGCAATATTTGAAAATTAAAATAACAAGGGGTCAGGTTTTACGACAATAAAGTTTATGGTGGTACCATGAATGAAAACTGGAAAAAGAGAACATCTACAGATAAAGAACTGCCATAGACGTGAACTGTCTGAAAAGAAAACTCGTTGTTCGTTTGGATGTTCGTTTGGAATGAAACGTGTTTCCCAAAAAATTAACCTAGAAGGCTCAAGTTTTTTGTCAAATTTATTTCAAAAAAAAATACAGCATTGCCAATATTGCTCGCTCCGTTAAGGTAATTTTAAATAAAAGAGTGTGTTCGGATACAACTCTGTTCGATATTAGTCCAAAGGCCTAAAGATTAAAAAACGAAGTAAAAAAACGAGTCACGAAAAAATCCTTCGTTTAAAATATTCAATGTTGTGGGAAAATGAAATCGTTGAAAATTTGAAAATTAAAGAAATGGCTTTAAAATCAACATCAATGAATTGACCCCAAAACCCCACTATGACATTTTGCAACTGGAAAATAAATGTTTTATTTGTGATCTTTTTTCGAAAAAAGAGGGTGGTTTTTGTGTCTCTCTCCTTTTATCAGCCACAAATAATTTTCTTTTATCAAGGAAACAATGAAATTTTTTGTAGGAATAAAGGAGAAGATGACATTTCTTTTCTGACAGCGAACAATTAAATTTTTTTTCTAGAAAGGAACGATTCACCTTATGGAGTTGAAGAACAAATTATCTTTTTGCGCAGTGAGACCTTTTCGAAAAAAAAAATTTGTCTGCGCCTTTAAGGTATGCACAAAAACTTAAAATACAAAAAAAAAGAGGATGACTAAAGAAACAAAAGAAAATGGATCATGGCAATAAGATAATACGAGATTACTAGAGAGGGAGAGACGCAGAGAGGACAAGAAAAAGAAGAGATTAACTGTTCTGATAAACATACATTGAGTGTACTCTGCTGTCCGATAGGCCTTTCTTGTCCTTCTAGGAAGATTTTGTGCGCCTCCGGCGCACTTGCAGTGAGGGAGGGCTAGTTTGCTTATCTTAAAGGTGCATGGATTAGGTTGAATCAGCTTTTGGGTCTTTTTCATTGAAAGGGAAGATTTTGATCTACCTTAAAGGCGCAGGGTGGATTATGAAACCTTGTTAGCGCGCCGCAGGCGCACATGCAGCAGATCGGGCGCCTATGATGGGCCTTCAAGGTTGTATTTTTTCCAGATTTATATTTTTTAATGCAAAAAAAAAATCAACCGAATATCCTATCCAAAAAATCACAAAAGCCAAAAAAGAATCGTATTCTAGTGACTCGTTTTCGTATCCTAATAAAAAGTTAATGTATATTTCAAAATTTCCAAAAACTCTTTCTTATCAGAAACAAATAAAAAGTGAGCAGAAAGGGTTGTGTTCAGACGTGACGAATTGTAAAATAGAGAAGAGCAAAGAAGTTGCCGGAAGAATGACTAAAAATTGAAACTGATTTTTTGTTGGTTGCTAGATTTTTCACTTTTTGCCGGCTTGATAGGCAATTTCTTAGCTGGAAAAAAAAGTACTGCCGTAAAATATGATGTTGTGTCTGCAAACACCACAACTAACACTATCCCGAAAGATTGCTGAATTTTTTCTGAACCAATTTTTTTGAATTTCACAGTTCATGTCTATTTCCATTCACTCCGCTATTCATGAACAAAGAAACACACAAAAAGTAATTTTCTCTACTGATAAGGACAGAACACAACATATTTATGTAATCATCAAACCCAAAGAATGTAAGGATTTTTTTTCAATATTCACATTTCAAAAAAAAAAATTTAATTCTAAACCGATTTATGATCTTCACGAAATGAGTTCAGTGAATACGCAGAAATGTCAGCTGATAACGATTTTTGGCCAAGTTTTTTATGAGTGCCGTTACGAGCAAACATACACGTTTTCAGATAAAACAGAGGTCATAGGAAGAAGATGAAATTGAAATGGAGTGGAATTGAACTTTGCAGAAAATATTGGAAGAGCGAGAGAGAGAGAGATAGAGAGGGAGAAATCAGGAAAATTTTTTTAAATCTTCATGAAACAGTATTTTTGGTAGTCCTTATCTTTTTAGAAAATTTTTTAAACGATTGCATCTTGAATGCCCGGCATGGGTACTTACCTAGAGCGGTTTAATTAAAATTTTTGGGAATGATCTCTCTGCCAAATTTACTCAGATTCCAATGGTACCATTACCAATAGAATCAGCGCGTCAAGGCGCTTGGAATGAGTATAATCATGACAGGGTTTCAAAAAAAATTGTTTTTGGTTCCGACACGGTGGGTAAGTCAAAAATTGTCAAAAATCAAAAATGTTCCAAGCCTAGTCATGATTATACTCATTCCAACCGCCTTGACGTTCTGATCCATATCTAGTCAAAATAATTGCATTTGGAGCAAGATTAACCGTTTTGGAAATTTTTTGATCTACCATGCGCCTTTAACTGTAGACAAAAGCCTCCGTATCTCAGCCAGTTTTGCTCCAAACTGAATAATTTTGATAGTTTGAGAATCAGCACATCAAAGCGGTTCGAATGAGTATAATCATGGCCGGGTTTCGAAAATTTTTTATTTTTGGTCTCGACACGATTGGGTAGGTCAAAATTTGGAAATTTTCGAACCCCTCATGATTATACTCATTCGAACCGCCAAAACGAGCTGACTTCAAAAATATACTTTTCATCCGGATCTGACAAAAACCAACCGAGATACGATTTTTTCAACTTTTCCATTTACCTTAAAGGAGCAGGACGAAGATTTTCTCAAAAAACCTTCAAAAAATCTGCATATTCCGAACCCCGATTGGAATGATTACAATTCTTCTTATCAGCACAAAAAATCACAAATTCCTCTCTATTGTTATATTCAAATTTTTGTTTCTTATCGCCACGTCACCGCCACAATGCCCTTTTTTTCGACACAAAGGACACATAGAGTGTCCATCTCCACAATCTGTACAAATAGATCATTGACGCTTATGAGCTATTGTTACCGTATTTCCAGACTGTTACAGCATCATTATTTGAACAGTTGCTTTGAGGGATTTGCACGTTAGAGACAATGGATATTGAGAGACGCAGAGAAATGGGTGATGGGGTATAAAAGGAAGTGTGAATCCGTCGGGAAAGATCATCAAGTCCTTTGATACAATATGTTCAACAAAGCAATTCTCATCGCTTCTTTTGTGGCTCTCGCCCTCGGACAGTCCTGTGATCCGACCAAGGTTACAGCTCGTGAGTTTTTGTTTCTTTAATTTGGTGTTGTACTGTTGAGGGCTGTAGGATTACTGTAAAGATAAAAGAAATTCAAAAAAAAAACTGACCAAAAAGGGGATTGAACCCGTGGGCGCGAAGGCGTCATCAGTTGCGCCACTAGGATCCCACAACAAAACATGTGGACCTCTCACGGTAAATTTTTTTGTACGTACAATTTTTTTTCTCGGTTCCTACGGTCCATCTCACACAGACTGTTACAAATTTCATATTGCGCCTTTAAAGTAAGCCGCGCATAAGCTGAAAGAACGTGCACCATGTTTCCAGCGCACTTTTCAGTAATAATTTTTGATCAAATTCGGTCAATAATATATTAAACATGATGCAAAGAAAAATTCCTATTCAATTTGATTTAAAAAAATGCTTAGGCCCTGATTTTTAATTTTTCAACAAAATGAGAAAAATGCCAATGTATCGCTGAGTCGCCACGCAGTTAGCATGCGACCCTACAGTAAGACGGAGCCCGCGAATGAAACCTTTTGAAAACACGTTTTTATGTTTTAACCGCATTTTAATCCATTTTTCCTGAAAAAAAAACCAAAAATTTCGAAAAAAAAATCGAAAAAATCCGAAAAATCATTTTCGTTTTTTCACCCTGAAAAATTCGAAAAAAAATTTTTTTGACTTTTTTCGATCCGAAGTTTTCGAAAAAAAAAGTTGTTCGATTTTTTTCGGAATTTTTTTTCGCACAGTCATGATCCCGAGCCCCTAAGCATGTTGTAGGGTTACTGTATTGATTTCAAAAAGTTAAAAAAAAATTTGACCACGGCGGGGATCGAACCCGGGGGCACTTGTTCGAAACCCTCTCCGAACACCCCACGCCTATGATAAATTCAGAGCTTTTTCAGCATGCGGAGACGGCTTGGACTGTGAAACCGGATCCACCTGTGACACCACCCTCTCCAGTTGCTGCTTGAATGCAGATCTTAGTGAGTTCTACCCTAGACCACGCCCCTCCGTCCCACGAAAAAAATTTTCCAGTCACCACCACCGCCGCCTCCGGTGCTTCCACCGTCACCTCTTCTTCCTCCACCATCTCCTCCGGATCTACAGTAACCTCCCGCACCTCTTCCAGCACCGGATGCGTCGATCGTACCAATCCAGCCACCGGAACATCTGACTGTGCCGCCCGTAAATCCCTTTGCAACGACTCGGTCTATTATGATGTGATGACCCAGCAGTGCCCAAAAACTTGTGGAAGATGCTCATCGGTGTCGACGACTCCATCCACTGGATCATGTGTTGATTTGAAGAATCCAAAGACTGGAGTCTCGGATTGTACTAGTATGGCTGCTTACTGTAACGACTCCAACTACATTGATTTGATGAGAGTTCAGTGCCCAAGAACTTGCGGATTCTGTGGAAGTTCCACTTCTTCGACCATCAGATCGTCAAGCTCAACTGTTTCTTCTGGAAGTTAGTTACCTTGAAGGCGCATATGCACCTTTAATTTTAGACCAGGGTTCATCTTAAAGGCGCATGTAACTTACACTCAACCTGATCTTTGCTTTTGACTCTGGTAAAAAGCTACCGTATCTCTGCCAAATTTTCTCAGATTCCAATAATTTTGTCACCATTCGAATCAGCAAGTCAAGGCGGTTCGAATGAGTATAATCATGACCGGTTTCAAAAAAATATATTATTGGTCTCGACACGATTGGGTAGGTCAAAAATTGTCAAAAATCAAAAAATTTTCCAAACCTTGACATGAATATACTTATTCCAACCGCCTTGCCGCGCTGATTCATGTCTAGTCAAAATAATTGCATTTGGAGCAAAATTGACCGTTTTGAAACTTTTTGATCTACCATGCGCCTTTAACTGTTGACAAAAGACACCGTAGCTCCGTCAAATTTAGTGAGATCTCAGTCGTTTTTGTATCACTGAAATCAGCTCGTCAAGGCGGTTTGAATGAGTATAATCATGCCTAGGGTTTGAAAAATTTTTCATTTTGGGTCTCGAACCGACATTGACATACGGGTAGGTCAAAAATAAAAAAAATTCCAAACCTGGTCATGATTATACTCATTCGAAGCGCCTTGACGCGCTGATTTGAATGGTACCAATATCAAACTTTTAGGACTAAAAATGACCGAAATACGGTAGTACTAGATGAGGTAGATCAAAAAATCCAAGTTGGTCAGAATCTATGCATGATTATACTCGAATCAAAGCTCTCAACTAGCTGAGTTCAAATTTTGAGTTAATGTGGCCTAGATTTGGATTTCTAGAGATTTCTAGGCCACCAAACCATTTTTTCGCGTTTTGGGATTTTGACGATTTACAGCCGAATTTAATTCTTCAGAAAATCCGAATCTGTGCCTCTAAGGTACAAAAATTTTCACATCAAAAACCATTTCAAGAGCACCTGCGCCTTTAAATGACCGTAAACTAACCTAAAATTATTTCAGCCTGCACTGACCAAGTAAACCCATCGACCGGCGTCTCGGACTGTCCGTCGCGTGCCGGCCTCTGCAACAACTCCCAATACCAATCGATAATGCGTACCCAGTGTCCAAGAACATGTGGTTTCTGTACTTCTGGTTAATTCTCTTTCGGAATGAGATTAGTCTGAATTGTTCCCCCTTCCATTGTCTTTCCTCCTAATTTATTTTTAAATGAAATAAATTTCACAAATGTGTTCAAATAATGAAAAGAGGGGCGGTGGAATGGTTGTACCAACATAAAAACAATAACGTATTGTGTCGAAAAATTTTTTTCGGATAGATTTTTGAAACAAAAACCATCAATTGTTTGAGCAGCTTTTGGGCTGTGAATCAGGCAGACTAGTCGAAGGGAAAGCGAGAGAGTGTGGAATAACAAGAGGGTGCAGAGAAGTCAGATCTGGAACAATTAGAAGGAAATAATTTCAGACAAAGGAATCGAGAAAAAAAAAGAAAAATCGAAGATTTTTCCGGAAAAGAATAGGCACCTCCAATAGAAGGGCACGGGTAATTTTGAGAGCAAGGGTGCCCTTCTAATAGAGGTATAATCAAAATTGAATTTCAGTACAGGATTTTGTAGTTTGTAGTCTTCGGAACCTGTAATTTTTGTGCTAAAAAGCCTGTAAAAGAGCTGCTTTCTAAGAAGCTTACGGTTGTAATTTTTGTAGTTTCTGTAGTCTGTAATTTGTAGTTTGTAGTCTGTAGTTTGTAGCTTGTAGTCTGTAGTTTGTACTTTGTTGTTTGTAGTCTTCGTAGTCTTCGTGAATTCTTAACATAGCTGCATTCTTAACCCTCTAGAATGAGCAGCCAGAGATTGAGCGGCCAGCAACGCGTTCAAGATTTGTAGTGTTTGTAGTTTGTAGTCTGTAGTTTGTAGTTTGTAGTCTTTGTAGTTTGTAGTTTGTAGTTTGTAATCTTTGTAGTCTAGGTAGATGACAGTCTCTATGGTCTGCCACTGCAAGACAAAGCTAGGGGCGCAACAATACGTAGCCCCCCCCCCCTCTTTCTCTGCCTCGCGGCCAAGACTGGTGTAGCGCAGTGGCTAACGCACTCCTTTTAGAATTTCAGGACGCGGGTTCAATTCCGACTGGGGTCAAATCTTTTTGTTTTTTTTTCCAAACCGCCTTGACCATTTGCAGATGATTAGGCAACATCATTAAGCCTAGTAACTAGTTACCAAATGGCTCCGCGTCATTTGGCAACTCCGACACTTCGCAACCAAATCTAAACTATACACTGTTTCTAGTTAGTCCATTGTTCCTCCTCCTCCTCTTGCCTAAACCATGCCGTCCGTTTAGTACAATGGTCATTATTTTTGTCCGCCCCTCTCAAAAAGAGGAGGAATGTTGCAAAAAGGGAATTTGTTTGCACAGCTTCAACTCCTCCAGTATAAAAGGGAATGTCGAACAACGGGAAACAATATCCACTTCTTCTTCTAATAATGTTTTCATTTGCTCATCTCTTCATTTCATTCGCAGTCTTCTCCACTGCCTACTCACAAACTTGTGATGCATCGGTTTCCCAAGGACCTTGCGACGCTGTCGTATTCACTACCTGCCCTAACGGCCAAGTGTGCGACCTCGTCGCTGGCCAGTGTTGTCCGGTAACCACAGCCGCCGCCGTTACCTCTACTACAGTTGTCACCGATGCCAGCGGATCCACCGTCACCGTCGCCACCTCGTCAGCCACCTCGGTCACCTCCACCACCACCACTTGTGTGGATCGTACCAATCCATCGACTGGAGTGTCGGATTGCCCAGCTCTTGCGTACCTTTGCAATGACTCCACCTACTATGCAGTCATGACTCAACAGTGTCCAAGAACCTGTGGACGTTGTAACACTACTTCTACCTCTACATCGTGTGTGGATCGTGTCAATCCATCGACTGGGGTTTCCGATTGCCCAGCTCGTGCCGGTCTCTGCAATGACTCCACCTACTACGCTGTCATGACTCAACAATGCCCAAGAACTTGCGGAAGATGCAACAGTACATCCACTTCTACTACTTCTACTTCTAGTGAGTTTTGAATTTTTTTTTGGAAAAGAAAGATACAAAAAATTGGCACGAGTTGATCACATTTTTGTGTTGATCACATTTTTGTACCTTTCCTTATATCATCTAACATTCAAACGTATGTATCTTGGTTAGAATTCAAAATCTCAAAACATTGTCAACTATCATAATGCTCATTGAGCAATTTTGCACAATTCACTAGTAGACAATTTCTTTCTATCTTTTTTCCCAACCAAGATATGAGGTATCAAACTAGCGATAACCAATATCCTGAAAATACATTAATCACTTTTGTACCTCATTTTCTAGCCGAGATATCTAGCTACAAAGCTGATGGTGATCATCATCCCCTATACACTGCGTACATTCAAACATTCATATCTTGGTTAGAATTCCAAATATCGAAAAATTGTAAATTAACAAAATACTCACCATGCAATTTTGCACAATTCATTAGTTAGTCAATTTTTTCTATCTTTGCTCTAAACCAAGATATCAAGCTCGAAAGCCATCTGACAGGCATTCATATTGTTTTGAATGGTTGCCCGGTAGCTCACATTCAAACGTGTATATCTCGGTTAGAAGTTAAGATATCAAAAAACTATCAACTAGCAAAATGCTCATCATGCAATTTCACATAATTCACTAGTTGACAATTTCTTTCTATCTTTTTTCCCAACCAAGATATGAGGTATCAAACTAGCGATAACCAATATCCTGAAAATACATTAATCACTCAAACGTATATACCTTGGTTAGAAGTAACGATAGCAAAAAATTGTCAACTAACAAAACACTTCTTATCTAATTTCACACATTTTACTAATTGACAATTTTTTTCTATCTCTGCTCCGAACAAAGATACAACGCTCCAAACAGAATACTAAGCCCCAATTCCAGGCACAACCTGTGCCGACCGTTCTAACCCCTCCACGGGTCGTTCCGACTGTCCAGCTCGTGCCTCTCTCTGCAATAACGCAGTCTATTACAATATCATGACTGTCCAGTGTCCAGTCACATGTGGTAGATGCAATACCACATCTAGCTCATCAACCAGCAGTGAGTGGCAGTTGCTCTTAATGCTTCTGCCTCAAATTTGCTCTGCTTTGCTCTGAAATCTTGCTTTTCTGGCTTCTCGCTTTGCTTAAAATGCTCAAAATCTGTTCCAGAACCCTCGTAACCCTTTGTCTTTGTAGCCACCTGCGCCGACCGTGTCAACCCATCCACTGGAGTGTCCGACTGTACCGCCCGTGCCGCTCTCTGCAACAACTCGGTCTACTACGACTTGATGACTGTTCAGTGTCCAAGAACTTGCGGAAGATGCACTTCCAGCTCATCGACTGTTACCTCGTCGTCCTCCACCACTGTTTCGTGTAAGTATCTGGTGGATTTGGGGGCTCAGGGGGTGTGGGCTCAGGATTCGGGGCTCCTGAGGTCCAGAGCCCCCGGGGCTCCCAGGGCTCACAGGGCTCCTAGGGCTCCCAAGGCTCTCAGGGCTCTCAGGGCTCCAAAAGCTCGCAGGGCCCCCAGGGCTCCCAGAGCTCCCAGGGCTCTCAGGGCCCCCAGGACTCTCAGGGCTCTCAGGGCTCCCAGGGCTTTCTGGGCTCCCAGGGCCCCCGAGGCTCTCAGGGCCTCTAGGGCTCTCAGGGCTCCCAAGGCTCTCAGGGACCCTCCTACAACCCTCCCCTCACTTCCTCACTTCCAGCCACCTGCGTCGACCAGGTCAACGCCGCCACCGGAACCTCGGACTGTCCAAACCGTCGTGCCTTCTGCACCAACGCCGCCTACATCTCCCTCATGCGTACCCAATGCCCACTCACCTGCGGATTCTGCACTGCTGGATAATTTGGACGTTCAACTTCTCCCAATCAATTAATTTATTTATTCAACATAATTTATTTTCTGTCTTTCAACTTATATTGTGAATTTGGATGCTGACTTTTTTCTTCTCTTAATACAATGAAATTTTATTGGGTACAAAAGTTTTTTTCTTTTTTTTTCTTTTCTTTTTGTGTGAAGACCCAAAAATCGGAAAATTTTGAATCTGGGCTTGTGGGTACTTTTCTGAATCGTCCTGACTTCCTGAATCCAAAACTACCGGAATTTTTGAGATCCGAGCAAAAATTCCTGGCTTACGGTTGTTTTTGTATTTTCGTGTCGAGACCCGAGATCAAAAAAAAATTCAAAACTTGGGCTTGTGGGTACTTCTCTGAACCGACTAGTCTTGCTGATTCCAAAACTCTCAAAATTTTCAAGATCGGAGCAAAACTGGCCGAGATACAGTAGCTTTTGTGTTTTCGTGTTGAGACCCAAAATCAAAAATTTTTACAAACGCAGGCGTGTGAGTACTTCTCTGAACCGTCCTGACTTCCTGGATCCCAAAAATACAAAAATTTTCGGGATCCGAAAACGCAAGAATTTTCGAGGTCCAAGCAAAATTTCCTGGGTTATGGTGGTTTTCGAATTTTCGTGTCGAGATCCAAAATTAAAAAAAAATTTCTTGGATTAAAAAAAAAGTCATTCAGAAAAATCGCATGCGCCTTTAAGGTATTTGACGGAAATCGCAAAATCGGAGAAGCAATTTTGGGCTTTTACACCCTCTTTCAACTCCTCATTTATACCTACCACGCCTTCTTATTTTCTTTTTTCATGTCTTTTTTTTTCACAATGTATATTGATTTTTTAGAAATTCGTTTTTTTTTTTCGATTCACTTCATTTGACCCCTTTTGTCCCCTGTCATTATGTCAATAGAAGCATGTATGCAAAACAGATTGGAAATTTTTCTGTGCATTTTTCCTTCAGGCAGCATTTCTTTTTACATTTTCCGTCTCAAATTTATACCTATAAACCGAAAAAATTCAGAAAAAATGCACAACACAAACTACAGAAAATACAATGTGGATGACTTTGATCCGGCTCAATTTTATGATCATCATGAGGGTACGTTTAGGGGTTTTTTGGGGTTTTTAGGGCTTTTTCGGATTTTTTAAAACCTTAAAAGCGCAGCATGGGTCTTATCACGGAAGAACGTTTATTTAGAGTTTTACAAATAGAAAATGAAAATTGAAAAAAAAAATTGGAAAAAAATGAAAAAAAAATTTGAAAAAAAAAATTGAAAAAAATTGAAAAAAAAAATGAAAAAAAATGGAAAAAAAATTGAAAAAATACAAAAAAAATTGAAAAAATACGAAAAAAAAAATTGAAAAAATACGAAAAAAAAATTGAAGAAATACGAAAAAAAATTCGAAAAAAATACGAAAAAAAAATGAAAAAATACGAAAAAAAAAATGAAAAAATACGAAAAAAAAAATGAAAAAATACGAAAAAAAATTCCGGCACTCAGAAGCTTTCAAATTTCGTGCGCTTTCAAGATACATTTAACGATTAAAAGATCGTAACATAATTTTTTTAATTCAGAAGAAATAACTCCATCTTCTGGTCCAGATGAACCCCTCGTCCGCCAGTATTTGGAGTCAAACCAGCTTGGAGAAGCTCTAAAATCTGTTCTTCTCTCACCGCCAACTGTACATTCTGAGCAGGTACCTACTTTTCAAATAAAAAAACTTCCTAACTAATTCAAAATTTTCAGAACATCAAAACCCGCTCCACCCTTCTCGTCACCCAAGTTTTGCACTCATTCAAATCGTCTGACATCGAAGGAGCTGTTCAAAAACTGTCAATCGATGAAGGAGACATCCTAATGAAATATATTTACAAAGGGATGCAAATGTGCTCCGATGCACCGTCATGTCAATCGCTTCTCCAATGGCATTGTCATTTGGTGGCGAAATTTGGTTATGGAGCTATTGTCCGTGTGATGACCGATCGGCAAAGATTTTGAAAATTTTAAAAGTTTTTTGTGTTTTTTGTAATAAATTCATCAATACACGTTAATCGGATAAAAATGATTGAAAAAACGTACAATGTTTTTTTTCGAGCATTTTTTTTCGAGCAATGAGATTCGAGCAAAGTTTCCCGGGTTACGGTGGTTTTTGTGTTTCCGTGTCGAGACCCAAAATCAAAAATTTTTACAAACCCAGGCGGGTGGATACTTTTCTGAACCGACTAATCACGCAGATTCCATAACTCTCAAAATTTTCAAGATCAAAGCAAAGCTGACCAAGATATCGTAGTACCTGACTCCCTGAGTTCAAACGTAAAAAAAGGTTCAAGATCCGAGGGAAAATACCTGGGTTACAGTTGTTTTTTTTTCGTGTCGAGACCCAAAAATCAGAAAAATTTGAGTCTAGGCTTGTGGGTACTTTTCTGAATCGACTAGTCTTGCTGATTCCAAAACTCTCAAAAATTCAAGATCGAAGCAAAACTGACCGAAATACCGCAGTTTTTGTTTTTTCGTGTCGAGACCCAAAAATCTGAATATTTAAAATCCGGGCTTTTGAGTACTTCTTGGAACCGTCTCGACTTCCTGAATCCAAAAATGTGAGAATTTTCGAGATCCGAGCAAAATTCCCTGGGTTACGGTAGTTTTTGTATTTTCGTATCAAGACCCGAAATCTGAAATTTTTCCAAACCCAGGCTTGAGGGTACTTTTTCAAATCGTCCTGACTGCCTGAGTTCAACTATACAAGAATTTTCGAGATCCGAGCAAAAGTGTCTGGGTTACGGTAGTTTTTCAACAAAAAAATTACATGAGCCTTTGCTTCAGGCCTCACAAGTTTGTGGGCATTTTCAGGAACTTGAGTTTCATTTTAAAATTTTTTTTTTTGAAAATATCTCGAATTTCCCTCTTTTCGTGGTGAGACCTTCCCCAACAAAAAAATTTGCATGGGCCTTTAATCCGACAAAGATCAACCCCGAAAATGAACTTTGTTATTTATGTATACAGATCATCCGACCCCATTAGACAATCAAATCGTCATAGTTCTTGATTGTTAACCTTTTGTCACTGTACATTTTTCTACCTAACACTCAAAAAGAAAAAGAGAAAGAAGATGCGCGTTAACAGTAAGCCATTGCAATTTAAACGAATCAAAAAGGTAGAGAGAGATAGAGAGACGACGGAGGTTGGCATTCAGTACCTGATGACGTCGCAGAAGAAGAAAAAAGAAAAGTGGGCGGTGATATTATAGAGAAGATTCTCTCTGTCCTCCCCACCCGGGTCATTTTTTCCAGTCGATTCTCTCCTTATGGTCTTCCTATTATTCGTACTGGTGGGATCATGCCTCGGAGCAAAGATAGCTCTGTTCCCATCGACCGGATGCTTCAGTCATGATGTAATGATGAAACAGGTTAGTTATCTTATCAAGAGAAAACTGTTTGCAATGCCATCTGACTGCAATGGCAGTTTTTAGGTAAGTTTTGTTCAGTTTAAGCGATCTATTTTTGAGATTCTTAGAAAATCAAAGTCAAGGTTCTTTTGTTCGAAGGAATGTTGAGTTGTTTTGATGGTGTCTTAATTATTTTGAATTTTTTTCCAAAAAAATAAGGAAACATGTCAATGAGGAAAAAAATCGTTAGCTAGCTACTTGGATTAGAGTCAAATTTAAAAAAAAAATATTTTTTAATGCATTTTTTGAATGTAAGTGGGCTTAGATGCTCCAATTCGTACCCATAAAAAATTTTTTTGGACAATTTTTTTGTTGAAAATTAAATTTTTTCCACAACTCCTAATACACATTTCTTGTCTAATAAATACTTTTTTTGCCAAAAATCTGAAGAATTTTTTTTTCAGAAATCCAAAATTCCCGAAAACTATCTCTCTCTCTCTCTCTCTCTCTCTCTCTCTCTCTCTCTCTCTCTCTCTCTATCACTAAATTCTGTTGTCTTACGTGCAATATCGCACTTTTAGAGTTTTCACTATCGCTTAATTTTTCTGTTACACATCGAATAGTGTACACACTTTTGTTTCAAAAAAAGTACATATTTTTTAGTTTTTGTTTACCTTAGTAAGTAGGGGTTGTTTTAGTTTTTATTGGATTATTGTAATTAGATTAGAACTTAGGCAATTAGGGGGTCAAGCTTTGTAGGTAAAAATAGGAAAGGAGTAACTGAATTAGAGAAAAAAAATCTTCTAAAAGCAAATAAATTAGAGCTTTTTTGTGGTCTCGGCACGACGCATAGGTAGGTCAAAAACAAAAACTTTCAAAAATGTTTATATCATACTTGTGAAATTTCGGCCCGGCCCGGAATGGCCCGGTGGCCCGGCCCGGTGGCCCGGATTCAAAAAATTTTGAAATTTTTTTTGAAAATTTTTGAATTTTTTTTGAAAATTTTCGAATTTTTTTTCAGAATTTCAACATTTTTTAAATGAAAATTCTCTCTGTAAAAGTCAATTGTTGCCAAATTCCGATAACTTGACGGCCGCTTTGTCTAACCACAAAAACTACAGTATAAACTTAATTTCTACCGTAATATTTATCAAATTTCATCATTTTCCATCAATTTTCAGCGATTTTTCAGCTTCTTTATCAGAAAAACAATAAATATTTGTTGAAAATCGATGGAAAGTGATAAAATTCGATAAATTTTGCGGTAAAAATCAAATTTATACGGTAGTTTTCGTGGTATGATACCGTGACTGGCCGTCGAGTTGTCAGATCGTCGTCTAGAACTGACTTTAGCAGAAATCATCATAATAAAACCCTTCAAAAAACCTAAAACTACTGTTCTTATGCTCAATATACCCCCGGAGCACAAAATTAGGGTATATTTTTTCGATTTTTCAAATTTGGCGGTAATTTTCCGGGCCGGGCCGACCGGGCCATCCGGGCCGATCCTGCTGTACTTACTTAATGTTGGAATCCTAAAAAGACCAATGAGTACAAAAGTTTCCGACTTATATTCCGAGTGAACCATACCTTTCTAGGATTTCTGCCGGCCTCCCCTTAACGATTACCTCTAGCAACGTCCTCACAAGAAGGAGACCCATTTACCGGGGGGCAGAATCTCTGTTTCAGTAACCTTTTTGAAGGACCTTATCGGATCCATTCTTCCCGCAACTACCGCACACTTCAAGACTGTAAGCTCGTGTTGAAAATGGAGATATCCGTATCCACTGATGATACTCGATACGTATTGATGCCCTGTATTTCTACGAGGTGAGTAGCAGCATCGACTCAAATGAGATATAATATATTCTACTAGGAAACTAGAACTACTAGTCACGCGAATAGCTGTCGGGTAGAGGGATCTTGCTAGTTTAATGATTAGTCAGCTCAGACGTCGATAACCTGTCCTCACTGCCCT
>GL380230.1:23639-35291 GCA_000143925.2 Caenorhabditis brenneri | reverse complement strand
ATGGTTTATATACTTTATCTCTGTCAATTTTTCTCCAAGGTCAATAATTTGGATAGCAATAGAATCAGCGCATCAAGGCGGTTCGAATGAGTATAATAATGGATAGGTTTTCAAAAAAAAATTTTTCTGGGTCTCGACACGACTTGGGTAGATCAAAAATTGAAAATTTTTAAACCCCTCCATCTCATTCGAACCGTCTTGAAGAGCTGATTCTAACAGTATCAAAATGATTCAGTTTGGAGCAAAATTGACCGAGATACGGTAGTTATAAATCTAAAATTTTCCATTCCAGGTCGGCGGTCAACTCGACGAGAATGGCAACAACATCACCTGGATTCAAACCTATCTTTATGACTTTGGATTCGGTGAAATGCCACTTCCAGACCACTGGAATCGAATGTCGATAGTGGGAATTGATGAGAGAGGTTAGCCTTTTTTTGCTTGATTACACCTCGTTAAAAAAGGAAGAAGAACTTTCAATGAACAAACAAGAAGAGGTCAAATGATTCAAGATTTCTTGTGACTTGGAGGGGTACTACTCCATTTTCTGATTTCTGGTTCAGACGTGTTTAGTTTGAAAGACGATACGGTTTGGAACAAAAACGAATTGTTTCGTTTATCTCTCTTCCTCTATCCTGTCAGGGTCATTGGACGTACATCCGACGACGTATAAATGTGAATTTCAAAGATTGTTCACCCCTCCCTGTAAAACTAGAGAAAACGTGACCAATCTGACCTATCAGTGTGTCTGATCAAGATAATTTTTATTATAGCCAACTACCTACAAGAGAATACGGGACGATTGATTTGGCGGCAGAATGTGCCTTTCGATTTCGATCGGCCTTTTAATATACAGGGAATTAAGGATTTTGTGGTGTGAGTTTTCTTTTTTAGCTTGGAGGTGCAGAGTATTTTGAGAGTTTTGGTGAAGCTAACCTTAGCACAATATTAAAAAAATTTTTGAGCTCAAGTTAGGGAACTTGAGAAAAACTGATCTTGGAGTTTTTCTGGGTCTGAAATTCAGTTTTTGAAGTTTTTTGATTTTTATCAAATATATTCCGGAGCAACTTGTATGATATTTATAGCTGTCAATAGAGAATTTTTTGCTCTACCGATTGGTATAGACATCATAAATGGTTGAATCGAAAAATGTGGGCCAAAAACTGGAAAATTCAATTTTTTTAGTTATAATTTTTTTTTAGATTTTTCAATCGTAATATTTCTGGAACAAACCTACTTGATATTTATACCTATCGATAGAGAACTTTTCGCTCTACCGATTGATATAAATATCATAAACGGCTGAATCGAAAAATGTATGGTGAAAACTGAACAATTCAAATTTTTAGTGATAAATTTCAACTTTTTCGTTTTTTCAATAGCAATTTTTTCTGGAGCAAACGTACATGATATTTATACCTATCGATAGAGAATTTTTTGCTCTAAGGATTGGTATAATTATCATGCGAAGCTGTGGCAAAAAAACCTGTAAGTCCGAAAATTCTAGAAATTGCTGAAAATTTCAGGTTTTGACCCGCATGTCTTGTTACACCCCGTTATCATATTCACACCAATCGATAGCGAAATTTGTGATTTATCGATCGGTATAAAATTCACATGACGTTTTTCCAGAAAAATCGGTCAAACCAACCTAAATAGTACAATATTTTCTGAAGATAAATTTGAATTTGATAGGTTTTGACCGACGATTCTTGTTAAAACCCGTTATGATGTTCATACCAATCGATAGAAAATTTTGTGCTCTATCGATCCATAAGTAGTTGGAAAATTTGTTGACCCAAAATTACAAATTTTCACATTTTCGAAATCTCAGAACTTGCTCCCGTAGGGTCATAAGTCCAAAATGTAAAACAAAGAGTTTCTCTCATATTTCGGGCTTTCTTCTTTTAAAAATTAAAAAACTTCCTTTATAATTAAAAAAATAATGATTCCAAAAATCCAGATTACTAAAAAATCACTTTTTCAGAATGTTGCAACGTCACCAGGAGTACTGCACAATCATGATGGACGACCCGCGATATCAAAAGTTGAGAACGGAGAATGTGACGGTGGCCGTGTTGGATCACTTCTTGCAGGTACATTCCATGGTGTTTGGTCTTCTCCTTGAAAAAGATTCGTTTAGTTTGGGGTAAGGGGGGAGAGACAGGGGTTGATGACGTCGGAAGTAGACAGTAGTGGTGGAGAATGACCTGAAATAAATAGATAAACAAGTCGAGTACAGACTAGAAAGATTCTGATCTGATCTTTGGAAATACCTCTAATAGTGTTGCACTACCTCTACGCCTTCCCAGCTTCCCCCCTCCCCCCCCTCCTACCTGGGCGCAGCTAGATGTATATGCCCTCTCTCCCTCCTCCTCTTGTCAACCCCGCGGCGCAGTGGCTAACGCTCTCGTTTTGTAATCTGAGGACCCTGGTTCAATCCCCACTGCGTCTAAAACTTTTTGTTTTTTCCTCCAGGAATGCATGGGAGGCCTGGCTCATCTCCTGAACGCCTCCGTCATCCAGTTCTCCAATTGGCCACTTGCAGATGGTTATGTGACCTCTCTAAATCTTCCAGCATCACCGGCCACTGTGCCGAAGACTGGTAATTTTGTAGTGTTTTTTTTTTTTGAGGGATTTCAAGTATTTTTCAGGTACCCGCCACTCAAGTAACATGATGAGTTTTCTTCAGCGATGCAAGAATGTACTCTTTCATATTGCGATTTGGGTGACGAGACTGGTTCAGATGAACACACTTGATGCAATGTTTGCCAAAAGAAATTATCCATGGGTGAGATTTTGAAAAAGGGAGAAAGTTGAGAGAAGTCCCGAAAATGAGGAAACGCGCTCCACTGAACCAATCCTTTAACAGTACTATAAGATATTTCCAGATCCAAGTCGAACTGAACGAAGCTCAACGTCCAATCTTTGCCAGTCGAGCCGAAATGATTTTCGAGCCAATTCGACCAATCAACAATCGGATCAAGTTTTTTGGGGCCGCTTCTACGGCGTAAGTTTCATTTTTTTGAAAATGATAAAACCAAAAATTGGGACCGTAGATCAAAAAATTATCTATCGATTGGTATAAATTTCGTTTGGGGTGTTAGCAGAAATGTGTCCAGGGTTTGGGTTTTTTCACTCAAATGTTTCATACTTGTGATGGGCCGGACCGGGTTTTTTTTTAAAGAAATTTCCATGGTCCGGCCCGACCCGCTTGGCAGCCAGTTAGCGCGAAGTTTGAATTTTTTTTTTCAAAATTTTTGAACCAAGAACCTACCAAACAATGATAAATTCTGCAAGTTTTGTGCTTTTTCTCTAGATTTGCAAAAAATTTTTGAAAATTTTCTCTGACAAAAATTTTTTTGAGACTGTGAGGGCTATGCTTGAAAATTTCCCAACGGCCCGGCCCGGGCTTGCGGGCTTTGATGGGTCCCGACCAGACTTTCCAAGTATGAAATTTTCTAATACAACCATATATGATATTTGATCTACCAAAAAAATTTTCCAGAGCCCCCGAGAACTACATCAGTTCCTCCGACCACTTCCACATCCATCCGGCTACCGTAACCTTCACCGACCCGGTGATTCTTCGAAGCAATATCTCCAATATCTCAGCTGACTGTGCAAGTTGCCACCGCCCCCAGCTTTCTAAAACTAGGAGGCGTTCCTGGATGTTCAACATGGTTCAGGACCGTACGATAGTTTACCATCGGCAAGAGGAGCTCAGGACTAAGTACCCATCGATAAATTGGGATAGGGTTCACAACGAGAAGTTTATCCTGGTGACTTTTGGAAGTGTAGCTCAAGTGGACAAAGTGCACTATGAATTATTGAAATCACTTCTGGAAACCTTCTCCCGTCAACCGGAAATCATCATCTGGCAGTCCAACCTCAGCGCCGATGATATCCAAAGAATCCATAACCTGACTGTGCCACCGAACGTTATGGTTAGCTCATGGGTCCCAATCAAGGAGCTCCTTGCTCATGACAATATTGAGTACCTAATCTGTCATGGAGGAATCAACACTGTCAATGAGTTGGGGTTGTTCGGAGTTCCAGTTCTTGGTGTACCTCTTCAAGGGGATCAGGCATCGAATTTGGCGAGAGTGGTGGATTTGGGGGCGGCGGAATTGATGACGATTATTGAGTTGAATGATGGGAAATTGGATGAGATGATGGAGAAGATGAGGCTGAATTTGGCGAGGTAAGGATCGGTCCCGGGTAGATTGGGGGGTTTTGTCGCGAAGTACTTTCCGTAGCAGCCGATATTAATTGAGGCTCGCGAGACCGGTAAATACTCAAGTGCTATGCGGTGATCAGGTGCTATTTGAAAAGTGCTATTTCAGATCTTGTGCTAGAAATTAAGAGCTATTTTCGCCACTTCTCCTGTCACAATTGCTATGACTTTTGTCTTATGCAGGGCTGGCGAAAAATTTTCGAAAATTTCTTTTTTTTTCGCTTTTTTCGGCGAAAATTTTTTCGCCTTAGCCGGAAAAAATTTCCGAAAAAAACCCGAAAAAAAATTTCGAAAAAAACATGTTTTTACCGCCTTTTTCACCCATTTTTCATTAAAAAATCGACAAAAATACGAAAAAAAAAATCGAAAAAAACGAAAAATTCCGAAAAAAAAATTCGATTTTTTTTGAATTTTTTTTTCTCACAGCCCTGGTCTCATGTGCTATGACAAAAGACATAGCACATGAGACATTAGAAATAACATTTGATCTATAGCACTAGAGCCAAAATCTTGAAAATCAGCCCATAGCACTTGATCACCCCGTAGCACTTGAGTTTTTGCCTACCGTACCCACTTGTAGTACATTCTTTCTTGGCGTTTTAGCCTTATAGCTTTATCTCAAAACTTAGCTCCACCATATTTGTGACGGGCCGCGCCGGGCCGGGCCTTGTCAAGAATTTCAAGGCCCGGCCCGCTCGGCCCGGAAGATTACCGCGAAAATTGAAAAATCGGAAAAATATGCCCGAATTTTGTACTCCAGAGTTATAATGAGCATAAATACAGTAGTTTTGAGTTTTTTTAGTCGAAAAATGTGAAATTTTCTAAAAAAAAATAGAAATTTTTTGGACCAGGGCCCGCGGTCCGGGCCGGGCCGAAATTTCACAAGTATGGGCTCTGCGACATTTTGAAAATAGACCTTTTGCAACCGATAAAAAGCATTGCATTCTGTCATAAATAGCTATCCTAACATGTCTCGGCCCCCAAAATTCTCCCTCTTTTCCAGGTACTGGTCCCGAAGCGAAAAGCTAGCGAAAATGCTTGCACAGCACCGCGAATTCCACACCGGATACCAGAAATTCTGGCTTAACTGGGTCGCCCGTCATGGAAAACAAATCGAAAATAAGCGATTCGTGAGGTACGAATACCTGGGAGACATGGATAACAGACTATGGATGACGATATTCGGATCGATTGCTCTAGCTGTTTTTCTAGTGACCGTTTAGTTCTAGGAAAGGAAGTACGCAAAATACCGTGAGGTGTGGTGCATTTTATCTTACGACAATTTGCGTACTCTTCAAAAAAACCGCAAAGCACTTTCATATTTATGTCTTTTTTTTAGATGATCTCGAATAATTTTTTTTTGTATTAATTGAAAAAAAAACTTCAATTTGCTTTATGATAGGGTATCAATTTTTGATGATGATGATGATAAATGAATTTTTGGGATTTGAAAATTTTTGGGATTTTTTTTCCGAGGGGAGGTATAAATAGGAGGATCGAGTAATGAGCAAGAGAGGTATATACAAACATGCGCCTTTAAGGTTTTTGGGTGTGATAGGATAAGAGATTGATAGAGAGTTTTGAGCAGGACTGTGCAAAAAAAATTTCGAAAAAAAATTTTTTTTTTCGGTTTTTTTCGGTCATTTTCCGAAAAATCTTTCGTCTTTTTTCTCGAAAAACTGAAAAAAATTTCGAGAAAAACGGTTTTTTAGTTGTATATTTTCTGTTTTCACCGCCTTTTTATTCATTTTTTCTTTAAAAAAAACCTAAAATTTCGAAGAAAACATCGAAAAATCCCGAAAAATCATTTTTCGTTTTTTTTTCGCCCTGAAAAACACAGGGAATTTTTTTGTACGTATTTTCAAAAGGTTTCATTCGCGGGCTCTGTCTTACTGTAGGGTCGCATGCTAACTGCGTGGCGACTCAGCGATACGTAGGCATTTTTCTCATTTTGTTGAAAATTAAAAAATCAGGGCCAACGTTTTTTTTTAATCAAATTGAAAAAAAATTTTTTTCGCATCATGTTGAGTATAGTATTGACAGAATTTGATCGAAAGTTATCACTGAAAAATGCTCTGGAAACATGGTGCGCGCTCCTTCGGCTTAAGCGCGGGGTACTGTCAGATTTTAAAGACGCAATATGAAGTTTGTAAAAGCCCGTGTGAGATGGAGCGTAGAAACCGAGAAAAAATTGTACTTACAAAAAAATTTGCCGTGCTTTTTTCGGACCAAAGTTTTTGTAAAAAAAAAATTTTTGATTTTTCTCGGAATTTTTTTTTCGCACAGCCCTGGTTTTAAGGTAATATACCAGGAATAAATATTTTGGAAAAAAAATATTTTTTTTTTTCAAAAAATTATTCAATTTTCGTTGGCTGATGAATGATCACTGGTGGCACTGGCGATGGGATTGGCTCCAGAATATCCGCTGTGTTACTGATCACTTCCACCTCCTCTTTTATAATATCATCTTGAATTGTTGGGTGTGGAGTGTGGACTCCGTGATGTGTATCCATGGGAATTGGAGATGGGATTTGGCTGGAGGCTATGGAGATGTGGGGTCCTTCACTGGAAATTACAGAGTTCACTTCTGATGAGTGGATGATTTCGGCGTCGACTTTTGCGATTTCAGCTGGGGCGATTCTGGAAATTTTGGGAATTTATTTTTCTTCTTTGGCGCTTTTTTGGCGGCGCCGCCCCGAGAAACGCGCGTCTTCCTGTACCCCCTCCCCTCCTACGCGTTTTGTTGCACGCGTGGCCTAGCGGTTAACGCTGCCGCCCTCGAATTTTTCGACGCGGGTTCGACCCCCATAGGGGTCAATTATTTTTTTTTCTTTTTTTTCTTTTTTTTCTTTTCTTACCCATTGTGTTCTTCAACAGGAGCAGCCTGAACTACAACTGCCGCCTCTCCGCCTCCACCCACTACAGCAGCAGCCACTTCTCCGTTCGACGTGCCCACAGCCACCACAATTTCGTCATCTCTGAAAAAAAAAACAATGAAAAACAGCTGTCTGAGGTTGTCATGTGAGAATCGTGTTTACTTGAAATTCGAAACTACTTAAAGTGAAAAAAGTGAAAAAAAGATGAGAAGAACGTACTTGAACCAAAGGTTCTCCTCGTGCTTCGCCTGTTGTTCGTTGTCAGTCCAGTAGATGTCGTCTGGAAAAAAACATTTTTGAGGAGGAGGATCGGGATCAAGATGGGTGCTATGAAAATGAGCTCGGATCAGGGCTCGGATCCCGAGCAGGCAATTTTTTTTTAGAATTTTGAAATCATGAAAATTTGAATATATGTAGATCAAAAAATTCTCTATCGATTGGTATAAATTTCATATAATTCTACATCAGAAAAAAAACGGCTGAAAGTGGGGAAAACAAAAATGAGTATAAATTTGATTTTTCAGATTTTTCAAACATGTTTTCTGATTCAACCCTAAATGAAATTTATACCAATCGATAGAAAATTTTTTGACCTATCGATTGATATAAATATCTTATAGAGTTGTATCAGAAAAACTAGGTCAAAAAACGAGAAAAGATAATTTTTTTTTCAAACAAAAAATTTTCAGAATTTTTCCGATTTTTTGTTTTTTTTTAGTTTTTTTTTTTTTTTTGAAAAATTCTGAAATTCTGAATTTCATAGAAGCTGCTCAAATCCCATTGTAAGCATCTCTAGCTCATTCAATTTCCGGATGCACTCTGTTTATCCGGATGTCCAAGTCTAACCCAAAGTCAGATATATTTTTGCTCTAAAATACTTCACAAATTCCGGGAATTTCTGTCTGTCCATCTGTCTGTCCATCTGTCTACCCGGATGTCCCCCCCCTCTTACTCTTATGCAACGCGTATTGCGTCTTGAAACTCTTGATACAATCGGTGACTCTCTGCTGGGCTTCCCTGCCACGGAAGACAAGAATCATCCAAACATCGTCGAGCTGTCTGCGTTTCTCCTCTTTCAATAGATGCGATTTCTGGAAACAAAGGAGAGAAGGAGTGGGTGAAACGAGAGATATTTTCAATTACATCTATCATTTCCTGGGTGGGTCGGAGTGTCTTCATGTGTACTGGAATGAGGTGCCGATCCTCCAGTGCCGAGACGAATTTGCCGGTGAGGTGACGGGTGAACACGTTTTGTTTCAGTACTACGAAAACCTGGAAATGGGGGGAATCGAACAAAAAAAAAGTAAAAAAAATGGACCCCACCTGGAGTCGAACCCCGGATGCGAAATTCTAGAACGACAGCGTTAACAGCTAGGCCACGCTGGCAGATTGAATAGCGGGCGGTCTGGCAGCGTGGCCTAGCGGTTAACGCTGCCGTCTTTGAATTTGTGATCGGGGGTTCGGTTCCAGGTGAGGTCAATTTTTTTGTTTTTTTTTTTTGCTTTTTTAATGATATAAGGTTTTGTTCAGCGAGTTGTCTAGACCTATCAGCAATTTAGCGGGTCATTCTACTGTCAAATTACCTTAAAGGTACAGCATGTGTTTCGAAAGAAAAAAATTCCCTGCGCCTTTAAGGGAAACTTTCGTAAAAAAATAAATTGTCGTGATCTATGATGTCTTGCCCGCAAACACTACAATTGACACCATCACGTCAAAATGCAGAAATTGTATCCGTGCTCCAAAAAAATTTTTTTAGATTCTGACTCAGTTTTCTACGTAATTCTTGTTGTTCAACAACAATTTTTTTCCAGTTGCAGGTGATTTTTTCAGATTTTTTCAATTTCGGGTCCAAAAACCTCAGCATCTTCATGAGAAAATTCAACATTTTGATGTTCTAAGCAGGTGCTATTTCGAAGCTTTTTCCCAGACACCCTTCCCCTTAATTTCGAAATTCAAATTTCCGTTATTTCCGCTTCGAAATCTCCTTTAGTAATAACGTATGATTCCCTCGAATTCATCTGTCTTGTTGAAAATGACAAGGAGATGAAAAACAAAAACAAGACTGGAAAAAACCTAGAATTATTTTTTTCGTCTGGAAATTGACGGTGGGAATACTGAAAACGAGTTAGGAATAACAGACTAATGGTTTTCAAAATATAGAGCGCGGCAGTGAAAAAATTTTGAATTTTTTTTTTCGAGATTGCGTGCGCCTTTAAAAAAGTTCAAATGGAATAAACGCTCGTAGCCGCGCTCTGGTGGAAACGCGCCGCCACGTGTACCCCTCTACCTCCTTCTCTGCCTCTCGCCTCCTGGCGCAGTGGCTAACGCTGCTGTCCCCCATTCTGTGGTCGCGGGTTCGACCCCCACCGGGGTCAATTCTTTTTTTTCTTTTTTTCTCTCCCCCCCCCCTAACTCACATTTTTCAACTGCTGCTTCCCAATGACCTCCTCACTAGCATCAGCGACCTGCGAACTTCTCGCACAACAACACACCGAACGAATCATCATCACAATTATTCGGTCGCCACGGTCAATGCTCATGGAGCAATTCTAATAGGGGGAAGCACAAAACAAAAAAAAAGAAGAAGGAGGACAACTTGAGAATCTGGAAATTATTTTTATATGGGCCTTTAAGGGTAGGTAGACTTAGGGGGGCGGAAACATTGATTGACAAGGGGAGGGGAGCAAAATGAGCAAAATGAGCAAAAGTATATAATATAAAAGGGATAAAGAGGAGAGAAGGGGATTAAGTTCACACACTCCGAGAACTACAGGAAATTGAAAAACTGATTGGATTTTCCATTCGAGAATATTTATATCAAATTCCAAAAGGAGTTGACGTCAAGGGATCAAAAGGATGAGAAATGAGCAAAGGTAGACAATGGGAACAACGTAGAAAAGGTTCTGAGCATCAGTTGGAAATGAAAATGTGAGTGTGTGATGAAAGGATTCCTAGGTGGTCAGGATGGGGAGAGAAGACGTCAAAATTGATCGAAGATGTCATGGAGATTTTTGAATTTTTGGGAGAAGAGAGAGGGAGAGAGAGAGAGAGAGAGAGAGAGAGAGAGAGAGAGAGAGAGAGAGAGAGAGGGAGAGAGAGAGAGAGGGAGAGAGAGAGAGGGAGAGAGAGGGAGGGAGAGAGAGAAAGAGGGAGAGAGAGAGAGGGAGAGAGGAAAAATTGTCTGCAATCAGACGTGATGGCGTCAGCTTAAGGTGTTTGCGGTCTCGACAATATATCTCACGACAGTTCAGTTTTTCGGGAGGCTCAGAATTATTCTTTACATAGTTTTTACATGGGACCGACTCGGCCCAGCCCGATGGGCACGGATTCAAAAAATTTTTCGCGCTTTTTTCCGAAATTGAATTTTTGCTATGAATCTCCAAACTAAAAATGGACAGCAAATTTCTGAAATTTTTTTGAAAAAAAAAACTGAAATTTTGTAAAAAAAAAATGAAGCTCGAAAAAAATTGAAATTTTTCGGGCCCTGGAAATTCCAAAAAGCCCGGGCCGGGCCCAATTTGGACAAGTATGCTAGCCATACTTGTGAAATCTAGGCCCGGCCCGGCCCGGCCCGGAAGCCCGGATTCAAAAAAATTTTGAATTTTTATTTCGAAAAAATTTCGAAAATTTCAGAAAATTTTTCATTTTTTCACTAAAAATTCATCAAAATAGTGTTAACTCCTTCAAAAACTCAAACTACTGTTTTTAAGGTCAATATACCCCTGAAGCACAAAATTTGGATTTTTTTTCGATTTTTCGAAATTCGCAGTAATTTTCCGGGCCGAGCCGGGCCTTTGAAATTGGTGTCAAGGATGATGCTATCGACAGTTCAATTTTGGGGAGGGTCAGAATTTTTTCTTTCAATTTTTTTTTCATTTTTTTTACATTCAATGAAAATTGGTACTTTTCACTGCCAGGGAAAAATACGAACAAGAAAAAATTTTTTCAAAAAAATCCGAGTCTAGAAAAAAATATTTTTTTGCTTAAATGAGCAGTTTTCTATTTTCCAAACCGCCTAACTTTTTTGTTTTTCAATCTCCTCACAAAAAAATTTCAGCCGTTTTTTTTTTCAGCCTCCTCGACTTGCTCATTATATACCTATACAGCTACCGTAACCCAGATCCTAGTACGAAATACAAAAATATTGTACTTTTCCTGACGCATTACACTACTATAATACAATACAAAATGAGCATTGACGAAGAATGGGCGTATTCCCAAAATATACATATTTTCCATCTGTCCCTCCCCTCCCTTTTCCCTAAAATTTCCCTGGTTTCCATAGAAAAGTTTTGTAGAGAGAGAGACGCAGAGAAAACGGAGACGAAGGGCTTCTGGAGCATGTGATATTGGATGGTGGGAAATAGATAGAATAAGGGTGGTGCAGGAGGCTAATCCCTTCGCTTCTATTCTTGGGGGAGAATAGGATAGAGGATTATTATTTATGTTACAACAAAGTTTGGTGGTGATAAGGGGAGTGGTGGTTGTTTAGATGAATTTGAGGAGGGTGTTTGTGGGAAAATTTTGGGGAAATAGTGG
>GL380230.1:8733-23222 GCA_000143925.2 Caenorhabditis brenneri | reverse complement strand
ATCGGATCTTTTTCCGAAGCACATGGTCATTTTCATATCACGAAGCGCCGGTATTGCAGTGGTGGAGGACACCTTTCGTGACGGGACCAAGCCCATGCGCCTTTAAAAAAGTCTGAATGCGTACTGTACCTTTATAATAATGTAAAAATGAACTTATTAAAAGGTATTCAACAATTTTTTGTGAAACGGCAAAAATCATGTCACGGTAAGTTTTTTTGTACGTACAATTTTTTCTCGGTTTCCACGCTCCATCTCACACGGACTTTTACAAATTTCATATTGCGTCTTTAAATTCTGACAGTAAGCCGCGTTTAAGCCGAAGGAGCGCGCACCATGTTTCCAGAGCACTTTTCAGTAATAACTTTCGATCAAATTCTGTTAATATTATATTCAGCATGGCGCGAAGAAAAATTTCTATTCAATTTGATTCAAAAAAAGCTTAGGCCCTGTTTTTTTAAGTTTTCAACAAAATGAGAAAAATGTGTACGTATTGCTGAGTCGCTACGCAGTTAGCTTGCGACCCTACAGTAAGTCAGAGTCCGCGAATGAAACCTTTTGAAAACAGGTACCAAAAAAAATCACTGTGTCATGTGAAAATTTTGAAAAAACCAGGAAAAAATCTCAAAACTTGAGGTGTCCAACAAGGCGGACCGGCCCGGTCCGTAATTTTGCAATTTGCACCGAGCCAGGCCGATTTCAGAATTTTCTCATTTTTTGATTATAAACATCACCAAATGAACAAAAAATTCCTGAATTTTGATTAAAAAAACTAAGATTTTAGAAAAAAATATTTCGAAAAACGGTCTGATTTTTCAGCGCCGGGTTTCTGAAAATTTCAAAAAACCAGGCCGGACTTCCGGGTCTTTCCGGACCGGGTCCAATATGGAGAATTATGGGCTAGATTAATTTACCTCAAATTAATTCTAAAGGCAGGAATCTTTTACAGTTTTTGTTTGTGAAAAAAAAACTGGATTTTTGAGTTTTAGGCTCAACAATGTGGGTTTTCAGTGATTTTCGCCTTTTTTCTCATTTCGGTCAGGAAATTTTCATTTCGGTCAGGAAAATTTCTCATTTCGGTCAGGAAATTTTCATTCTGATAGAGTTCGATTATAGTAGGACGAAAAATTCGACAAAAAACCTTCTTTATAGACCGATCAAATGAGCTGCCTCCCTCAATCCCTACCACTCAAAAAAAAGATGTACAAAGACTTTTATTCAGTTTTATTCATTGAAAAAATTTCAAGAAATCATTTAAAAATTACAAAAAAAGTGGCTAACCCTTCAAAAAAGGTAGCCAAGTTAAAAAAAAGGAATATTTTTTGCATTTGTTTAATCAGATTCTCCAGCCATCAACTCCCAGAACTCCTCAAACTCAATCTTTCCCGAACCGTCCTCATCGATCTCGTCGACAGCCTCCTCGAGTTGTTGATCAGTCAGGTCGTCGGCGATCTCCTTGAGGAGAGCCTTCAAGGTTGGTCGGGAGATGTATCCGTTACCCTGGAAATTTTTAAATTATTTTTTGACTGTAGGTAAGAGGGCTGGGGACCAGGTTGAAAAGTTCAAAGTAAGAGGGGGGGGGGCGTGGCTTCCAAGAAAAGGGTACTAACCTCCTTGTCGAAAAGACGGAACGCCTCACGGAGTTCCTTCTCCAGCGTCTCCTTGTCGACAGTGTTGGCGACGGTGTAGACGAGAGCGCAGAACTCGTCGAACTCGAGCTTTCCGGAACCGTCGGCGTCGAATTTGCGGATCAGTTTGCGAAGGGTCTGGAAGATTTGAGAGTTATTGGGGGTGGTCTCGGTCAAGGGGGCCCAGAACGGTACGTGGGAGGGTTGGGCTGTGGTGTCGGTCTTTCAGAACAATCTAGAAGAACCTAAGGTGCGGGGCTTTTGGAGGTAGGTCCTTCAGAAGATTCGAGAACAGTTTGGCTACCCTAGGGGGGCTTATGCTACCCTAGGGGGCTTTTACCCTAGGGGGCTTTTACCCTAGGGGGGCTTTTACCCTAGGGGGGGGGGGGGGCTTAGTGAATAAGCGGGAATTCAAAAATCTAGAGCCCATGAGCCAAATCTCAGGCTTAGAATCCATTAATTCTGCCCTAGAGCTGCCTAACTACGGACTACAAACTACAAATTTTTGCTTTCTAACTTCTCCCTAAGCTTCGTCCTCACTAGTTGCCGACAGCCGCCGCGGCATGTTGTAAAAAACACGTGGGCGGTAGGGGAGGGTCCCCGTTGCTCAGAATAAAAAAGTCCGGATTTTAGGATTTTCGGGGTGCCAAACTGCGCTATGGTAGGTGCTACCATAGAAAAAAGTCCCCGGTGCTCACCTTCTCATCGAAATCCTGCTCCATTCCGTGCATGATTTGACCGATCTGGGTGGCCATGATGTATCCTTGCTTTCCTCTGTCGAACGCATCGAAGAACTTTTGGTACTCTGAAAATAACTTAGTTGGGGCCTATAAGGGGCCTGAGGGCCTTAGAAAGGGGGCCCTGAGGAGGACCTCTTAGTAAGAGCCTCAAAAGCCTCAAGAGTTTGTTAAGAACGGCCTATTGCTCAGTCTTAGTTTGGGCCTCAGGGCCTGAAAACTGTTAGGCAGAACCTGACGGCCTAAAAGCCTAAAGGGCTTCCTAAAAGCCTTAAGGGCTCTAACCTAACAGGCCTAAAAACCTTATAAAACTAACTCACCCTCAATTTGGGATCCGTCGATCTCGGCAAGAATCTCTTCGATGTCCTCAGCCTAAAACGTCGAAAAATTTTTTGGAAACCCAAAATTCAAAGAGATAGATAGAAACTCACCATGTTGTGTCAGAGTGTTGTTGTGCTCTGAAGATTTCTTCTTGGCGAGCTCCGGGAGAAGGAGTAGGCGGGTGCCCTCCGATGAAGGGGGGCGTGGCCTCGACTGTTACACCGTGCCGGCGGCAGATGTGATGTGCTCCCGAGGCTCTCTATCTCCTGGAGGAGAGAGCACTGGGAGATGAGAGACGGAGGTATGGGGGATGGGGGAAGTTGACGATGATTTTTGTGGAATGGAAAGCGTAGGGAAGTCGAGGAGAAGGAGGAGATGAGGGAGAGAGATCCCGGGAGCTTCTTGGCCAAGAAGAGGGAGGAGAGGCAACCAAGGATCATCTTCATCACAACGAGAAGAACCGGGAAGGGACCAAGGGGAGATGGGGGAAAATGAAAAGTTCAGGGAATGGCTGTATAGATAAAAATGTGTGATAAAAATGTCGAAATGAAAAAGGGAGGTGCCCTTTTATCACAGGTTAGTACAATTGGAATTATAAGGAGCAACTGAGAAAAAGCTCATAATAGAGGTAGTGTGTAATGTATATTTAGTTGTTCTCGGAAAAATGTAAAGCACATGTTGTGGTGGTAGAATGTGTGGGAGATGTCAGTCAAGAACAAAAGCAAAAAAGACCCTCTTCGATGGAAACTGAAAAAACTGTAGTGAGTCTGTTTGTGCACCTTATATAAGAAAATACTATATACTTACAAAAAAATAAGTACTTCTCAAAAGATTCAACATCAGATACTCTTGGGTGTAACAATTGACTCTCCCACAAACCTACACTCTTCCTGGGATAAAGTACTATGAAGCTAGAGGTCCTATAGAGCAGAAACAGAAAATGGGGGAATTCTGAATTCTATGAAAAACTATTCTAGAGAAAAAAATTGCGGAGTCTTGAAAGTTTTGCTAATTAAGTTACCAGTCTGGAAGCAAAAACAACATAAGGTGACGCAGCAGGCATGTCTGGAAATGGATGGGAACAACGGGAAAGTGAATAATTTTATTAACGAATAAAAAACATAGCATGAATCAAGAGTGAATCACATTGGAAGATCAAGAGGTCCTAAAAAATGGGAATGAAGGGTATAAGCCGGAATCTACAGTACACCCAAGGCTGCAAAGTCAGAGCAGTATATCTCAGTTGTCTTTGAAGCTATCAAGTAATTGTCAACTATTGAAATGATTGGTAATTCAAAAAACTGCTTTGTTCAATTCTTCTTCAGTCGAACACTTTCTGATAACTTTGAAGAAAAATTAGAGATTCGAACATAAAGTACTGAGAGTTATCACAGAATTTGAGCAATCTGTCCATACTTCATAATACGACTTACAGGCTTTGGTGTGTGTAAATCACATGCAAAACTAATGAGGAAAATTTTTGTTTTAGCAAGTTCAGCTATTTTCTCAGACACATGAACTTGGCAACCAGGAGTGAGCTGAACGACGATATAATGAATTTTTCGTTACATAAAGTTTTTTTTTCAAAAATCCAATCGTCACCAGTTTTCATATGCTTAGTTATGACTATTCAAAAATTTCTTCTTGTCGTAGTTTTCAAGTTTTCGTGCAAACTATCAAAAACTGTTGTAATACTTTCAATCGTGGTGAGAATCTCATTGATTACTACAAACATGTTTCTATATTTGTTTATCCCAGTACATTCCATCTGACACGCCCATTATATATTTCCCAGAATCGTCTGGTAATCTAACTCATCAATTACCCTCATTGACTATGGAGACAGACCCCATATTGACTTCAGACGACTATTGTATTTGTACCCTTCACTACAATAATATTGTTCCCCTTATTTTTATTTTTATTATTCTCCTTCAATTTATTTTTCGTTTCCTAACAATTCCCATCTGACCATCTTCTTCTTTTTCCCCTTCTCCCATTCATCTCATATGTACGCATCTTCGTTTTTTTCCCTTATCACCATACAATATTTGATTCCATTGTTCTCTTTTCTCTCTCTCTCTCTCTCTCTCTCTCTCTCTCTCTCTCTTTCCGATGGAATGCATCATTGTAATTAGATTATAAATCGTTTCGTTCTTTTTTGGGTTCCATTGCCTATTAAAAAAACCGGAAGCGCTTTTAAAAGAAAATCTTTTTACACAACTGGTATGGAATGTGTTTTAAGTGGGGAAACGTCATCTACTCATTATCAGTAAAAAAAAAGAGAAAAGTTTCCTAAATATTCCGTTTTAATACCCACGGCTTGTCCAGTATTGTGGGTGTGTGATAAGCTGAACTTTTAGAAATTTGAAGAAGGAAGGAAACGAGAGGAGACGATTTATTGTTTATTGCGGGTTGAGTGGGGGTGTTTTAAGATTTTTTTTGTTTGTAATTTGGAGTACGGACGTACCTAGATATATTTATTTTCTTCTGTATATTGCTTCCCACAAGCCGGGTCTGGCTCGCCAGTTACCGCGAAGTTTGAACTTGAATTTTCAAAATCGAAAAATGAGCTGATTTTTACCTATTTTGTGTGAATGGGGTTTGCATGTTCGGAGTAGTTTTTTTTAGTTTTTTCTTCTGGTGGCCCGAAAAATTTTTGAAAATTTTTTGTATTTTTCAAAGTTTCAGGGAAATTTTTCGAAAATTTTCTCCGGGGCTTGAAAATTTCAATACGGCCCGGGCCGGGCTTGCGAGCTTTGACAGGCATGCCCAGATTTCACAAGACTTACCATGTACCTTTGGCACTGGTCAAAAATCGAGGACCGAAAGAAAAAAATCGAGGATCCAAAATAAAAATATTTTATTTAACATTTTTATTTTGAATCCTCGATTTTTTTCGGTCCTCATTTTTTTTCTTTCGGCCCTCGATTTAAGACCAGTGCCGTACCTTTAAGGTATATTGAATTTATACAAAGTATCTTATCAAGAATTGTGCTATGCTATATTCTTTAGATGTAGTGTAATCCCTATGCACTACATCTGTCTCTCTTTGAGGAAGTTAATCTGGAGATTACGTCACCCCACTTCGCAGGATTCCTTCGTTTTGAATAGATCTTAGATAGTAAAGTGAGCCTATCATTTAGCAGAAGTTCTAGCCAAACCAGTACTCGATTTCCAGTCTTTTTTTTTGAAAACTGCAATTTGACGTAACGGTGTCGGTTAGCGGTGTTTGCGGACGCGACATCATACCTTACGACAGTTCAGCATTTCGCCATTTTGTTGTTCTAGGCCCCCCCCCTCCTACCTTGCGGCGCCAAAAGGAGTGAAAAGAAGTACGCCCTCCACCTGCCACACTCTTGTCCCCCGCGGCCTAGTGGTTAGCGCTCCCGTTTTTGAAATTCTAGACCCGGGTTCGATTCCCCACGGGGTCAATTTTTTTGTTTTTTTTTAAACTTTTTTTTCTGGATTTGTGCAGGTCCTTAGCTATCAAAAAGTGGCAAAAAATTTGATTTCGAACTTTAAAAGTGCTTAGAAGCCCTACCTTCCTCAAAAATTTCTCAAACTAATTGAAGGTTTTCTTCTCCCTTTTTTCTTCAACTTTCCGAATTTTTCCAGAACTTTGCACCCAATTCTTTTCCCTTCCTTCATTTCAATCAATTCCTAATCATATTCTCTCCAAATGACTCGCAAACACACACTGTATCAGTGGCTCCTCGCGGGAGAGAGTAGGTCATCATTATCAGTTGAGTAGCTCCCCCTTCCATTTCATGCACTGCCAACCAAACACAATTAAAAATGGATGATAAAAAAGAATCACTCTTCCTCTCTGCACTCTCGCATCTCTCTTCATACTCTATTGTATAGTTGTCCTATCTGCAATCATCAGCAGCAGCAGTAGAAGCAGCAGAAACGGCAGTTTTATATATTTATTGCAAGGTGCGAGAAATTTTTTTATTTCAATAATAATACTGGTTTAAAATGAATCATACACGCACAATGAGAAAAAAAATTACAGTAACAAATTTCGAAGAGCGTGGTGAGACCTGTAGATAGCTGATGCGCCTTTAAGGTTAATGCACCTTGGAGGAGTTCTAATGGAGATTAAGGGAGAAGCGTGGGTCTAGGGGTCTCGTTACAAAAAAAACTTTTACTGTCAGATTTTTTTCTGTAAAGATCTGAAAATTTCGAAAAAAAAATCCCTAAATCTTTTTCCTTTTTTTTTCAGAAAATGAGCTTTTTTTCCAATATTTTTTTTCGAAATCCTAATTTTTTGAAAAACAAATCTTGTAGATGGCCTGGAAATGGCCTAAAATTACCCAAAAAACGCCTAAAAATTGCCTTAAAACGGCCTCCAATTCACCTGAAATTTTGCCTGAAAATTGCCTCAGAATTGCTCAAAATTGTCTAAAATCGGCTTGAAAATGGCCTAAACTGGACCTGAAAACTGCCTATATTGGCCTGAAAAATGGTTAAAAGCAGCTTCAAAACTGCTCAAAATTGCCTAAGAATGGCCTCAAAGCTACCTCAAATTTACCTGAAAACTGCCTTAAACAGGCCTAAAATCTCCCCAAAAATCACTCGAATTGGCCTTAGATTGACCTGAGAATGGCCTATTAGAAGCCTAAACTTCAAAACGTAAGGGTGCCCCTATATTAGAGGGATTTTTTTCCCATTTTTTCTCTCCGTATACGGCTCCTCACCTGGAGGAAGGCGCGAGAAAAGCCGTACTTTTGTCTATGCCCTCTTCCTCCTTGTCTGTCGTTGCCCCCGTGGCCTAGCGGTTAGCGCAGCTGTCCCTCATTTTTCCATCCCGGGTTCAAACCCCACCGGGGTCAAATCTTTTTTTCTTTTTTTTTCAAACCATTTTCTTCCATTTTTTTTTTCATTTCCCCACTCTCCTATTGTCCATCTCTCCCTCTCTTTCTCTCTTGGTAGTTGTTTGTGGGAGGGGAGTGGACTGTTCGTGAGCGCCCCACTAAGAAATAAAAAAAATAGTGAAAAATAGGCGCGAGACGCAGATATTTAAACAGAAAAGGTGGGGGGAAAAAGAAAGAAGAAAAGGAGAAGATCGATGTGTATGCATGTTTCCATCAAGACAGTCTCTCTCCCACTTTCCCTCATTCTTTCCTTTTTCTTGTCCGTTGGCTGCTGACCTTCTATTTTTCTCGGTATCTGATTTTCGATTGAATAATTCCTTTTTTTGTTCTTCTATTCTTTTTTACTAAAACTGGTTTCAATTTCCGAATGGTCACTTACTGTTTTATATCACATTGTTTCTCTCTCCCTCTCAGTTTCCGATTCAATATATTCTTTGTAATGGAACTTTTCGGGTTCTGCACTGTTTTTTTTTTTTGAAAAACCGTACTTGTGAAATTCTGGCATGGCCCTGAGGCCCGGATTCAAACAATTGCAAAGTTTTTTTTTTGAAAAAATTTGCACTTTTTCAGAAAAAAAAATAAATTTTTGCACTGAAAATGCCTCGCAAAATTTGGAGATATTTTTTCGATTTTCCGTGCCAAGCGGCTCCCCGGGCTGGGCTGTGCCTTGAAAATTTTTTCTTGGCCCAGGATTTGACACTATTGAAAAATCATTTCCGTTACTTGCAAAAAAAATCATTTGGGCCCTATGATCACATTGTCACAGGGATGCCCAAAAACCTGATTAGTGTTGATTAAAAATCAGATCTGTTTCTTTTTCTCTTAGTCAGTATTTTGTAGATTATTAGATTAGAGTACTGGGCAACAGCATTGGGTCTTGTCACAGATTTTGATTTAGTGTAAAGAATACATTAAGATCTTATATAGCGCTGGGAGGACGTTCCGAAAAAAATATCATGCGCCTTTAAGGTAATTCTCATTCATATCTGCATTTGATCAGTATATAGAAGTTTCCGGAAATTGGAAGAATTTTTTTATTCCTAAAGCCTTTTATTTTGCAACACGGTGTATCGACCGGATAATTTACTATGTTAATTAAAACTTTTAAGAATTACAGTTTTTTCTTAAATCGTGGTGAGGCCTTAAAAACAGTTCTTATCTTCATGTTAGATCAGTCGTATAGTTCAAACTTTGGTTATGTCCTTCTCCTAAATTATCATTTTACTTCCAATTATGTGGTTTGGCATAAATCACTTCTATTCGACACAATTTTTGTACCCGAGTTCTTCGAAAGTTCTTCGACCTTCCGATTTTACGACCTAGCTCTTTCGCCTATCAATTTGTGTGTCCTTTCCGAACGGAGGGTGACATTTGCATGATATCATTTATGATTTGCATTTTTTGTAATTTGTAAACAGTAGCACAAAGAACTGATTGCTGAAACGTCATTAGGCTAAGATCACAGATTGGGTCGAAGATCTTGTACAGAAATCACGGTAAATATTTTTGAACGTACAATTTTTTCTCGGTTGCTACGTTTCACATGGACTTATACAAATTTCATATTGCGTCTCCAAAATCTGACAGTAAACCGCGCTTAAGCCGAAGGAGCGCGCACCATGTTTCCAGAGCACTTTTCAGTAGTAACTTCCAATCAAATTCAGTAAATATTATATTCAACATGATGCGAAGAAATGTTTCTATTCAATTTGATTCAAAAAAAGCTTAGGCCCTGATTTTTAATTTTTATACAAATTGAGAAAAATGCCTATGTATCGCTGAGTCGCCACTGTGAGAAACATATTTTCGTAGGTTCAAGAGATCTATTGATATCAGAACGTTCTAATTGAGAACAAGTTCACTCGGAACTAGTTGAGACCAATTCAAAAAAATACTGACTACAAAGTACAAGGGATTTCAGTAGTCGTCGAATAGTGGTTTGGATACTTCAAATCACAGTTCAATATGATTTCTGCATTCTGACGTGGCTGTGTCATTTAGTGGTGTTTGCAGACTCGCCATCATATCTTACGACAGTTCAGCTCTTCATCATGGTGTCCCCCCATTCTCCTAGGCGCGGTAAGAAAAAAGATGTCTCCCGCGGCCTAGTGGTTAGCGCTCTCGTTTTGGAAACTCTAGACCCGGGTTCAATCCCGACTAAGTGCAAATATTTTTTGTTTCTTTCGGATTTTCTAGCTCTGGTCCCCGGAGTACCCCTGGACTCTGTTCTCCTCTTAAAACTACTATACCGCCCCCTTTCATTAGCATTTCCCGTTTTTTCCTATTCCCCCATCTGTCCGCCCGTTGTTATGCCACAAAAATAACAAAAACACCTAATAAATATTCTATTATTTCTCTCCTCCAAAAAAAAAATACAATTCTCTGTTTCATTTTATTCCCATTTTCGAAATCGAAAACCGATAAAAACTTTATGATTCGCTCTTCTCGTAAAATTTTCTATCATTTGTCCACCCCTTTTCTTCCCTTTTTTCCTTTTTTTTTGTTTTTACAGTTTTTCGGTTTATTGCAAAATGATCCCGTGCTCTTTTTGAAGCGGGGGTATAAAAGAGAAGAGATTTTCGGAGAATTTTCGTGGTTTTTTTTCAATGGTTTCCAATTCAAATTTGGCGGTTCTCCTTATGAAGAACGGGAAAAATCGATAAAAAATTTCAGGAAAAACTCCTAAATTCAAAAAAAAATTATCAAAACTGAAAAAAAATGTTGGCTGCACTACCTTGGGATAATTATAGGTGACGAAATTCTTTTTTTTTTTTTTGGAATTAGCAAGTAGATCAAAAATTTTTCTATCGATTGATAAAAATGTAAAAAAATAGTAGATCAAATTGCTTTTTTTTGCATTTTTCATCTACTTTTTCTAGAACAAACTCATATGATAATTGTTCCAATCGATAGATCAAAAAATTCTCTATCGATTGGTATTAATTTCTCAAAGGCTTGTTTCAGAAAAAGTAGGTCAAAAATCGAAAATCTAAGTTTAGGCCTACAAATTAGTTTTTTGCTTTTTGATCTACTTTATCTAAACTGATTTTCTCTCTCTCTCTCTCTCTCTCTCTCTCTCTCTCTCTCTCTCTCTTTCTAGCTCTCCATTATCCAAAAAGCTGAATAATTTTGCTTTCCAGAATACCCCTCGAAAAAACCGGCAACCACAAATCGGAATCCCGTTATTCCACAACTCCCATAATCAATAGAAGCATTGAATGCTAGAGGCGATTTACGCCAAGGTACGTTCATCATTTGCAAACGCGCTCTACTGCGAAATTCAGATTTTCGGAGTGGAGCGCACTTGCTGATTGATTTCTCTGCTCCTATTAGAGTAGCTAGTTCACTGATAACACCTCCGAATTTTCCATATTTCTCCCACTGATAATACTATAATCCCAGTGAAAAATTCGCCTTCTTTTCGCAATTTTTTTTTTCGTTACATACGAATATTTAACAAAAAAAAAGTGACCATTGATCAGACTCGAATTTCGGAAAAAAAAATGAAAAAATAATAATCGGTTTTCAAAAAAAAATTTTTTGTGAAGGGAAAAAAAATCGGAAAATGTGACCAAATGTGTCTGGTGCAAAGAACGGGTGGACTTTGAAAATGAAAATTTTTGGAAAAAGAAACTCTAATAGAGTGGCATATCAATTGGGGAACCTAGAGAAAAAAACAAAAAAATGCCGAAGCGCCGTAGGCGCGCAGGCAGCTGAAGGGTCCCGCCACGAAAAAGCGGGTACTGTAGAATTTAGAAAAAAAAGCTACCGTAGAGTCTTAAATCGTTGCGAGACCTTTACGAAAAATATCCAAAATATTTTGCAGATAATGGGAGTCGGATCAAGTCGACATGACAAACGACAGGGATGCTGGTCGTGGGGAGGGTGAGTCTTTTTTTTCTTTTTCTTTTTTTTAATTTTTTTGTCTTTCGAACAAATTAGAAATTTTTCCTTTTCTTTTTTCAAAAAATCAGCCAAGAAATTTCTCATTTACAGGTCGTCAAACAGCGAAATGAAACGACCGAAAAAGTTGCCGTCAAAGTTGAGATTGAAGTGAGTTTTTCGAATTTTTTTTTGACGGGAAAACGGATTACTGTAGGGTTACGGTAGCTAGGAGGTAGAGAAATCGGTAGGTCAAATTATCTAGCTTAGGTCACTATAGCGGTAGTTACTCAACTGCTATGGGGGTGATCAACTACTATATTGTAGCTGCTATATTTTGCTCTTCTGCTATGGATCAGCTGCTGTTTTTGCCACATAGCAAAAGAGCCAAATATAGCAGTTAATCCATAACAGAAGAGTCTAATATAGCAGTTGAGCATTTGCCAAAAAATCGGTAGGTCAAATCGGTAGATTGTAACTGCTATTTTCTAAACTTCTATGTTTAACTCTTCTGCTATAGATCAACTGCTATTTTCGCCATTTTTGATGTCTCAACTGCTATGGCTAAAGCAGTTGATCCATAGCAGAAGAGTCGAATATAGCAGTTGAGTATTCGCCAAGAAATTGGTAGGTCAAATTACCTAGCTTAGGTTTAGCTCCGGAGCACAATTTTTTGAATTTTTTTTTCGAAAGTTTTGAGTCCCATTTTTCCCTCAAGAATTACTCCCCAGACGTTCAGACTGATGAAAAACTTTTTGTTTTTTGCCTACTATTTTTTTCAATTTCTAATTTTTTTGCAAACAAAAAAAATACGTAATTCTATTTATTTACATGATTTTTGGTTCCTCTAATAGGTCAAACCTTGAAAAAAAAATGGAAGAAAAAACAGTTTCTCGACGGAAAAAAAAACGAAAAGTGAGGTTGTTTTTGAAAAGAAGATTATGTTTTGAATTGAGAAAAAGAGAGAGAGAGAGAGAGAGAGAACAAAAGAAAAATACAAAAAAAGATTTCCAATTTTCACTTTCATCGAACTTTTTTTTTTGCTTTTTGTACACCGGGAAAAGTGAAATTCTTTCTTTAAAAAAAAGGTTTTTGTAGTTTAGTCTTCAAATTGGTATGGCAGGTGGTGTCTCGGCAAACAAAACGGTTATTCTATTGATTTTTCGTATTATTTCGGAATGGTTTTTTTGAATTTTTTCTCAATTTCTCCCGAAATTCTCATCTTTTTATTTTTCTCAGTTTTTTAAATTACCTGAAGATAATTTTCCGGTTACAGTATCAAAATTCAAAAAATGGTGGCAATTCGAATTTTTCGTTATTTATTTTGTTTTTTTTGCATATAAATTTTCATTTGTAGTTTTTTTTTCATATTTAGTCAATATTCAGTCAATACTCAGTAGAAAATTTGAATGTATTTTTGCAATTTTCTAAAATCAAGGTCAAAACTACAGTAATTCAAATTTACTTCACAATATTTATATAACGATTTTACAGTTCACCAATCTGGTTTTTTCGTTAGAAAAAACAGAGGAACTGGAACTTTTGACTTACCAAAATTTAGTTTCTAAAAAAGCTACCGCACGGGAAAATACGCTCCATTGGACCAACGGAGAGAACTTGGCACGGCGTCAAATTTCGAGCATTTTTGAGTTTTTTTTTCAAAAATCGAACAGGCGGAATTTTATATACTACCGATCTTACAAAAATATCAAATACTCTGCAAAACGAAAATATGCAGAAATTGGGTAGATCAAATTAATGTCAGATGGCAATCAGCTAAATACAATTTTTGGTAGCACTTCAAACTTTTGACAAATGTCCTAATTTTGCAGAAAGTTTGCGATAAAAACAAATTAGTAACTCCAGAGATTTCAGTTTTTCGTACTTCTCCTGGTGTTTTCTACAGAATTTCCTTTGAAAAACATGGCTAAAGACAGATGATTAACAAAACAAAATGAATTTTTGGTGGCAATTCGAAACTTTGATTACTTGTACCAAATTTTGCTAAAATATTTAAAAAGTTGATAATTTTCTGAAAAATTCCATTTTTTTTTCTACAGGTTTTCCACTGAAACACAAGGCACTCAGAAAAAAAAGAAAAAATAAATGAAATTTTGGCAGCAATTCAAAATTTTAATTAATTTTTCCAAATTTCCGAAAAAATTGGAAAACCGATCAGTTTCTCCAAAAATTTCTAATTTTTAGTACTTTTCCCCCTGTTTTTCACACTTTTTCCACTAAAACACCTAGCACTTTTCGGTCAAAAAATATCAATCCGCCCTTCCCCTGTCCTTCACTTTCTCTTTTTTTTTTGTAGACATTTTTCCCTCCAAAAGGACAACATCAAATACGCAATAAAAGTTGTTTTTTTGTATTTGTTTTTGTGTGTGGCCGCCCTAGTAATTATGATGTTTTGTGGTTGTGGAAATGGTTAAGGGTGTGTGTGTGATAGTACGTTCAAAACTACATTCCTCACATTGACAAGTTTTCTTGGAAGGGAAATGAAAAACAAACCAGAAAGAGAGAGGGAGAGAGACGCAGCAAGTCAGAATGTCTACCTGTCTGCGCTCTCTTTCCCTCATTTTTCTATCAATTTGGAAGAGAAAACAAATTAGAAAGCGCGCGAGAGAGAGAGAGAGAGAGAGAGAGAGAGAGAGAGAGAGAGAGAGAGAGAGATAGAGACGCAGTCAGTCAGACTGTCTACCCGTCTGCGCTCTCTTTTCTCTCGTTTTCTCAATCAAAAAGTCAAAAGTTCTCAATTCTTCATTCCAGAATAAGCGGAAACCAACGTCGCCGTCGCGAGGACACGTTCGTCGTGTGGGAGGAGATTCCCACTCCGTCGGTATGCGATCATCGGGACACCATGAATTCGGAGGCATCGTCGAGCCCACCGTCGGCTCCAACTCAGGAGCGGCTCATGCAGGTTAGTTCACGGCTTTGAGTTTTGGGTTGCTAGGAGGAAGGCAAGCGCGCTCCATTGCGAATACTTGGATTTGGAGGGTTATTGAAATTTTGTGATAGGGGTTCTGTCAATTGTGTTAATT